>JANHFL010006748.1:0-12826 GCA_032468155.1 Oxyrhabdium leporinum | reverse complement strand
GGGCGGGTGGGGGGGGGGGGGCCAGCCAGGAGTGGGATTTGGGGGTTCGGCAATTCCCGTAGAATTTTCGCTAAACTGAACTCCCATGAACCCCCAGCAACCCACCCCTGAAAACAACTGACAAAAAAAGTGTATGGTATTCAAGAGTCCCTAAAGAGATTGCTAGGGAAAACATGACTACTAAGATGTGAAACTAAAAGGAACTACAGATGTTATCTTGAGAGCCCTTTTCATTACTTTTGAAAAATTATGGAAGGCAGGGATAGCACTGGAAAACAGAGAAGAGCACGTTTTGTTTCTATCGTCAAAAAGGGTGAAAAAAGTTCTACATAATTATAAACATAAATAGCTTTATATCATTACTGGGCAAAATTCTGGAATAAAATATAAATAATAAGCTTATAAGCATTTAGAAGATTAAGAAAGGACTCAGCGTAGTTTTATTAGAATAAATTGTGGCAAACCAAACTGATCTCCTTTTTGATAGCGCAGCCAGTTAGCAAACCATAGAATGTGGTGGCTATAATGTACTTTGCTTTTAGCAAAGCATTCAACCAGATGTCCCAAAAGATTCTAACAGAAAATATGGCAAAATTTTGCATGAGTTGCTCAGTTTACTTTCACTGACAAATTCATTTCCCCCAGGGAAAAAAGAACTGCCAAAGATATATGTCCGTTCTACTTCATTACTAGATTCCCTTAGCCCAAAACAAACTTCACAAGAAGTCAACCAAGAGTACTTATGTAAATATATGAAATAATACATCTAAAATTACTATCTGAGGGACCATTTCTATCACCTTTTTAAGATTCTTTAATACCTCCATTGTCATGCAAGCATAGTGTTTCTATTGTAGAATAGCACTATATCCAAATATACAAATTTTAGTGAAATTGTTGACAATTTTACTAAAGGCTATTTTAATATGTGTAAGATCTCATACATATGGCAAAGATTTATCAACAGTAGTAAATTTAGTATACTTTATTCTTTTACAAAAATATGTTTCAAGAAAGGTTTTGAACAAAATACCAAGTTAACATAGTCAATAGGAGGCTGTAGGAATACGAGTTTATGAGTTCCCCAATCTTTTTTTAACATATGATTCATATCTATTCCTTCTTAATTCCTTTTTGCTATTATAAGCAGAAACCGATTGATAAAGAAACGTGTGTGTTTGTGTACATGTGTATATACACACACATATCCATCCATCTAAATTCATAGAAGTAAATAAGACTGATCAGAGGTATTTTTTCAGGCAGTCAAGTACTAGATTTGCAGCTTTAGAAGAATCCCTACCATACTTAAATCATCTGGTAGCAAGAAGGTGGGTGCTAAGATAAGGATCAGGCTGAAGGCAAATAAAGCTGTTATAATTATAGCTGGGAACACAATTTGTTAAAGGAAGTGTACTGTATAATTACAATTGAAATTTCAGCAACATGCCCACAGGCAATCCTACAGCTGTCAGGAACTGACAATGCTCATGAGTTCTTCTCAAATAGCATATATTGTAGTAGTTTGAGATATCTTTTCTACAGCTAACTTGACTTTGAGGACTACAGAATGCCTCCATTCTGTATGCCTTCATTCTTTACGTATAGAAGGCCTTCTATAGTATACAGAATACATTTACAGTATGTAAATTTTATTTCACAGAATACCGAAATGCAAATATATGCCTGAATATACACTTTTAAATGTGTGGCCTTCAGTTCCAGAAATCCATAATCAGAGATTAATACAAGAGTCCCACTTACCTCATTAGATAGATATAAATGTTGCTTTTAGAATTCTTTACAATTATGAAATTATCATTCTCCCCTTTATTTCATTATTATTATATTGCACAGCCCTATTTTTCCCAACATGGCACTCATTTTGTTTACAACTCCCAAAATTCTTATCTAGACTTGTTTGGAACAGTGAAATCTGAAGCCATCATATTCACTGGCCAACAACAGTTTGGGAAAAGCTATTCCAGGATAAGTGAGTGTAGTAAATTCATTCCCAGCTGCAAAAGAGCTTTCACTTCAGGGAATTCAGCCCTAAGCTGCTTTTGTTTTTAAAATTAAATATGGCTGCTTCTGAAATAAGTCCTAGCATAGCATGACAAGATTACCTTCTCTAAACCTGATCCGGTCTAATGACACATCCTGATCAATATTTCACTTGGGTGGCTAATGAAAAAGGATACTGGGAAGAGAAAAGATTCCAACATAGGACTTTCTTCTTCATTCTGACATGAATTCTACATAGAATTTCTAAAGAATATTATTTTGTAAAAGAGTCTATGGGATTGAAAGTTTAAAATAACCCCTTGAAATTGACAGATTTTATATGATATTCTGCATTGTGTCTAAGAAGGGAATCCCATTGTGATTCCTTCATAGATGAATATATTAATCTAATGTTTTTAAAAATTCCCTGCTTGTCCTCCTTGTTGGAATGCATAATAGAGATGAGCCTTCAAATAAATTAATCATGAATGTAGTTTCTGAGTGATTGAATATATTTTGCAGTCTTACCACAGAGCAGCTCACAGTCTGTTTGCATACAGCTTAGGCATTCAAATGCGTCATTTTTAAATGCTACACTGAAGCCTAAAATAAAGCAATAAAATGCCTTTATAAAATCAGTTCACAGCTTATTTTGCTTGACTATTTTAATATCTTACTTGAATATAGGCAACCACACTTTTCATCACATTATCAACCATTTGTAAGCAATGATGCAACAGCAATTTAAAATGAAGCAATGAAATCATGAAGGGTTGACGGGGTAACTTGACAGAGAACTTCACAGTTGGTAAACTATTTCATCCACATCTCTACTTATTGTAAAAGAAACTAAGGAAAGCACACATATACACACTTCCCACTTCTTGGCACTGTAGCAGAAATTATTCTTTGAAAACTGTAATAGGTGGTCCAAGATGGGTCCCTCCCAAAAAATCAAGATTTGGCCACCACTGTGACCTAAAGTCACATTCTTTTTTTATATATGATATTCATACACATATTGCAAAAAGAAGTGGGCTTCAATTTCATGGCAGTGACTGTCATCTTGATATTTTTTTTACCCACTCCCCTCCTCCCACTGGATGCTCCTGGGCATGTTTGGAACAGGCTTGAAATCTTTTAATATTTTAAACCTACTAAACCTTGTCACCATCATTGACTTGTTGGAAAAGCCAATGTTGCTTTCAGTTCAGATGCAAGGCAATGATAATGTCAAGAATATTACCTCTCTTAACTGTAACGAATGTAAAAGTCCTCTTATTGTTTTACTGCAGAACCCATAAAAATTGAAAGATATACCAACTAAAAAAACCGGATAACTCCAGGCCTTTTGTCAGTTCCAATCCAGTGGATATAAATTGTATACTCCAAACGATTCAGCCAATCTCCAAGGACAGCGCTTCAAAGAAAGAAAGCAAAGCAGATTCTTTTTATGCACCTTTGAATGAATGTATAGCAAGAAGAAAGTTTGCTGTATTTAATTAACTAACCCATTAAACATTTAGCGCGCCATGAAAATGAACAGTGTTACAGCAGAAATGTGAGATAGTAAGATACATTTTTAAAAAAATTATAGGGAGCTCAACTTCGTTGGAGCAATTTTAAGAAATGCTACACTAAAAACTGTCCTCCACAGGAAACTTTTATTTTTCCACCACATTTTTAGAAAACCTCAGAATTAACTTTGGGTGAAATCTTAAGCTCTTTTTTAATACTGAGGATAAAGATTCAACTAACTTTTTTTTAGCACATCTCTATGACACAGTAGCTTTCCATGATATCCCTACTCTCAGATCTGAAAAAATCTATGGGAGGACCACTCTTGAAATTTAATTCTTATGTGGGAAATAACTATTTTAGGATAATAGAGCCTTGGAGCAGTGGATGCAAGCCAGAATCATTTATCTCTTGTTTTTACCAAGAGACAGATATTACTTCAAGGTAGTTGAATAGCCTAGAAGCAATTGAATAGCCTTGGCCACTGTTCAACTTTCTTTTTTGGAAAGGGGACCGGGAAGAATGGATCTTCAGAAAATTTCTTAAAACATTAGCTTCCCTCATGAACTGATTTTGTACCTGCATCTTTCCAGATAATAACATTGAAGGACATTCAGGCTTTGTAAGAAGGATGTATATGACATTTTATGAAGTGTACAGATCATGCAACATACCTTCAAATAGTGTATACCTTCAAATACCTTTAAATAGTGTATCACAGGTATTAACTGATCTTTCTTCTTCTTAGTCAAGAAAGGATTTCTTTGCTCATTTGTTTTGACTTCTGGTCAAATTTATTCCTTGCAACTTGGTGGCCACTTTTATTAGAAACATTTTTGGAAATAGTATGCATTTCCTTCTTTCTAGGGTTACAAAAGAATGAATTTCATCCAAAGTTATCCAGTTGTCTTCCAAGCCTAAAGCAGGACTAGAACTAGAACAGAACTCAGATTTCCCCATTCCTAACCTAGTATTTTATCCACTAGGTTTGAAAAAGTACTCCCACTGTAGAAGAGGTGATTTCCTAGGGCTTTGTTATTTCTCAGGAGTGTCCTAGAGGGCTTTTTTTTTTTTAAAAAGACTCTACCCAGCTGTTTAACATAGATATTAAATAATGTAAGGAAAAGTATCATGCTTTGAGGAACCCACATTTGTTTTCTCAAGTGCTCAATTGCTGCCTTTCACTATAACCTGTAACTAGAATCATCCATTTTAGGAATGAATACAACTTCTATAGAATTATGCCTACAAGTCTAGATGTTAATAGATGATTCTAAAAGAAACTATGTCTAGTTGTATCAAATAACACCCAGCGATCTAACAGATTGGAAGAGGAAGGGAGGGGGGAAGTTCAGTCCCTTATATGGTATCTGACAAAGGTCATGTGTCGGAGAACCAATACTCTAACTGTCCTGAGCTAGGTAATCTGTTTTCCCCAAGTTCATTTGTAGTTAATTCAGTATCTCTCCTTAACAACTTCCTTAAGAAGGAAAGACTGAAATTGAACAAAAGTTATCAAACAGTAGACCTGGGGTTGGCTTCTTCTGGAGAAAGACAATTATTACCTCTTTCCAAGCAATCAGTATTATATACTCTCCTCCAAGGTATCTCCCATAATCATAGACAACATAGATCAGTTATGCCATGCACATTCTTATCTATCACTGTCTCTATGATTTGTCATTATCTATTGCCTTCATTCATCATCTATTATCTTGGTTCTTAACTTTTTATTCTAATTTTAATTGTCTTTAGCATTTTGAAGCTTTTTATTATATTGTAAACCACCCAGAGTTGCTGTATTAGTGAGAAGGGCAACATAGAAGTTTTAAAATCAATCAATCATGTTAAACTAAAGAATACTAGTTGTTCCAATTCTTTATAAGGGAGTGCTAATCAATTGCCCCTTTTCTAATAGTGCAATGCTCTTGTGGAAGCATGATGATCAGAAGTGTAACACTTCAAATGTGTGCAAGATATTTGTACATGGACATTTTTATACTAGAATTTTTCTGTTGTTGTTGCCTCTTTTACTGTATTTTCGTTGAGCTGCCTATATGACTCCAAGATCCTGGTCAGTCACTATTAATTTAGATTTCATTAATGTTTGAGTCAACTGGATTCTTTGTGCAACAATTATATATTATTCTATATTAGGCTATGTTTACCATTTTAATAATTATTCACCCAGTTTGGAAAGAAGCTTTTGCAGTTATTCACTGTGCTTTTTTATTTAATTACCATGAAGACTATCAGCTGCAACTATGGCAATTTTATTACAGGAATCAAGTTCAGATCATTTATATTTGTTAATTTATATATAAATTAACAGACATCATTTTCTAAGGGAGTGTTCCACACACATCTTGCCCATGTGAGGATTTATTTCTACTGTCTAGATTTTTTAATCAACTGCTAATCCATAAAACTAGCTGTCCTCATAACTCATACTGGCTAAATTGTTTAGGAACTTTTAGTAATGGACTTTGAAAAAGCTTTTTGACATTCAAGTATACAGTATCTTCTGAATCACCCTTGTCCTCTTGTTTGTTGATTCATAAAAAAATGAAAATCTAAAAGATTAGCAAGAAACTTTGACATTTGCAGAAACTATGCTGGTTTCTTTTTAGCAAGACTCTTCTATGGTCTGTTTATTTTCTATTTAATAATTCTTTTCAGTAATTTTATGTAATGAACAGGGTTCATTATTTTTAGCCTGTTTAGCATAAATTTCTTGAAGACTTTTTTGGGAAGTTAAGCTGAAGATAGTATTTGAGTGATGTAACACTTCTGAATGATTAATTTTGTGAATGATTTTAATTGCATACTTCACTTAGGCTTTAATTATGCTAGGCAGGACAAGTTATCAACTTGCTCTCCTTAAACTTCTCATTATGAAAATCAGCAATTTCTAAAACCGATACAAAGTCAAGTACTATCATGCTATTATTGCAGTGATTCTTTTATTCTGTAAAGCAATTTTAATTTAAAAGATTGATCACTCATCCCTGCGTAGTATCAAGGTATTAATCAAGATACGAATCACAATTACAGTGAAAATAATGAAGTTTTAGTATAGATATTTAAATTCTTAAGGAGGCATAAATATTTTTAAATCAATCACATAAATCATGTTCATAAAATTTTGTCTGTGAAAATCAAATATTCATTAATTCTACAAAATCAAATATTCATTAATTCTACAAAAGAAACACCTTAGAACTATATTGGTTTTTCTTGATTTTACTTGGATTTTAATGATTGATATTATTTGACTTGGAACATATTGGAAATTGATGGGTCTACTACAGTGGAAGTAATTTGTCTTAAATGTAAATCTGATTTTTACTAAGACATCTTAATTTTTATGTTCTTCTTAGATATTATGTTTTATTATTTTAAACTGCTTAGAGTCCATGGTTGATTTGGCAGGTTATAAATGTGACTAATAGGATCAAAATAATATATATATCTAGAAAATAATATATTCCATAAATCTAAAAAAAAAACAGGAATATTTTGTTATATTACCTATGCATACATGCATAATATGCATGCTGCCCTACAGTGACACTGTGAAAACACCGGAATTGTCACTATAAAAATTAATGTTTGTGTGTTTATGTGTGCAGTCTGTCTTAATTTTGATTGCTTTTCAGTAAAAGAGAAAGTATGGTATATACCTGGCAGATTCAGAATAGTGGAAAACTAATTGAGTTACACAAAATTGAGTTATGTGGAGTACATTAATGGACATTCGAAAATGTTTATTATAATAAGGATTGGCAGAATGTGTGCATTTTAGGTTAATCTATATCGTGAATAACCTTGTCAGGGAAAAAAGAAAACTTAAGACCCATAAATCGTCAACTTTTTAAAAAATGTACAATTTAATGAGCATGGCAATTCAAATTAATTCTGCAGTATATTTAGCAGGTTTGAGAATGGTGTTTAAAGTTCATTCCTTTAAATTATTTAATTTAATTATAATTTTAAATTGCCTGTTAGTTCAACTAGTATCTGCCAAGGGTAGATTTAAGTACAATAGAGGTTAAGCTTGGCAAAATAAGAAAATACCCCAATAATGTCCAAAGGACAATCATACAGATACAGTATGAGCTTTCTGGGAGCGACAATTCTTCCCTGAAGAACTTCACAAACTGGGGTTCCTTGTTTTAGTCCCTTATGTGCCAGGCTCCATGATTACAATGATACTGTTTCTTATGGTCAAACTTATTTTTTCTTGAAAAGCCAGTGTAAACACCTTCTCTCCTCCCTCAACTATAAATCTATCTGAATCTGCTTCAATGCTGGTCTGTGACAGTAATAAAAATTGATTTAATTCCATCTGATTGTCAATTTAGGCTAAACTAAGTGGATCTTTGTTTTAACTGTTCTGAGTGTTTCCTTTGATCAATATAACATTCCACAAAGAGGCTGTATGTATGTATGCATAATGTATGTATGTATGTATGTACACTCAAATATATTTCTTGCAAATATCTGAATTGCAATAATACACCATGTTGAAAAAGCCCTCTTATTTATCTTTAAAACATCAAAACTTTGTGTTGAAAGGATAAATAAAATGGGGACTGGACACTTTCTCCATGTCTCACTTTCCCGCTATGAATTTTAAGTGGCCAGGTTTGTAATAAACCATTGAGGCAACAGCTTAATGAGTTATATTTAACCATATAATATAAATAACTTGATTCATAGCTTTCTCAGTAAAATTTTACAATTAGAAATACAGAGAGAATAAAGAAACAACATGCTACCACTGTTTTTCAGCAAATGCTGTTAGTCTAAAAGCTATGCTAGAGAAGAATGGAAGGAAATAACACAGAAGGGTGGTATTTAGTAATTTACAGATGGTCTTACTCTAGTTGTCTGAAACCATGGTGACTAGGTAATGGGAGTGAAATTCCAAATGCTTAAAGCCATCCCAGATGGTCCTGCAAACACTCCAGAGAATACAATTTAATAATCATGATACAGCATGTGTGACACTTTTGAAATTTGTCATTCAGCACCAGCCCTGAACATCATCCCCCTGTGTGTAATTTAAGGACATATACTGTATCAGAGCTCAGAACAAAAAGAGATTATAATTGGATTCTCAACACATCAAGTATAAAGGGTGGAAAGTTAATCAATTTAAAAAGATAATTTTAGCAGATTTGGCTCCTCTAACAACACTCTGATTAGTACCAAGCTATAATCTGGGACAAGTGGTAGAGCTGCTAATTATTGTATCATTGTAAATCTTTCTACTTAGTGAAGACTGGTTTTAAAACAGTTTTTCCAATCATATGTATTTTGACTAAATCCTAATTTTAAGATATGTGGCTTAATTAAAATATTGTGCCCCGTAATGACAGCAGAAAACTACTGGTCAAACTGATTTTGTTTCTTCCCTGCAATCCTGCCATGACATTTTCAGTCCTCTATGGAAGGAATCCTGTATGGAAGGATTTGAGGAACCTTGCAAAGCAGATACATGGAATGCAGAGAAGTGCAAGAGGAGAGGAAGAATCAAAAGCCCCTTGTGTAATATATACCATTCTTGTTTTATTAACCATGAAATAAAAGGTTAAATATTATTTCTGACTCTTGCTATCTTAATAACTTATCTAATTCCTTATTGTTGAATATTTTGCTTAGTAATACTCTTCCTTTTATACTTTTAATAATATTCCCATTACTATAGGAAGTCTTTTGGGCATCATATTAAATATTTGTATGGGGTTTTTTTCCTTAAAATATTGATATCACTGCTTTCTCAGTTAATTCGCCACATAGATTAGAGAAAGAAAATGCAAACATGTATTTAAGGCCACTCTTTCTTTTTATGTGAATAATTGGAATAATTGGATGGTAGGTATGCCAAAGAAAGGATGGCTACACTGGTCATTTCATCCCAGGTTATATTCTAGCAGGAAGAAAGAAAATGGGAAAGAGATTTGAGAATGGCAGCTGGAGGGGCAGGCCTGAATAAGATCCAGAATCCAAACCTGGATACCCCCTTCCCTGTAAAGTTAGGAATGTTTTTGAGTGCAAAGGTAGTCTATAATATAATAATGTGATCTAGAGATATACTGTAGATATAAATGAAAAGTATCAAATATTATTTTAAAATATGTTGAAGTCTGTTCCTTAATTTCAATGTTAATCCAGATTCTATGTTAAATTGTATAAACCCCCTCCCTTTCTTCCAGTTACCCAATCTTAAAGATTTCAAGAATTTCTAAGCTGGAAAAGCATAACAAATGTGTTTCACAACAAGATGTTGCATTAAGATATAAAGTATTATCTTTTGCTCAACAGGAATAAACTCTGTTTTCCCTCAATTCAGTTCAATTTTCCTTTGTTGTAATGCAGACAGTGGAGAATGCTAGATTAACTAAACCATAAAATTTAATTTATTGAAAACATTTTAATCCTGATTTGTTTCAATATGCTATAGTTAACACTAGCTTCACTTTTTAGTTTGCATATAGTAAGATGTTCTGCAATGGACAGTATTATTTCAGCCATGGCAAAACAAAAACAGATGAAAGAATAGAAAAAAATATTCTTTCCTTAAATAAATCATAAAGGTTGGATAATCATAGAATCATAGGATTGGTGTGTGTTTTTCGGGTCCTCCAGTCCAACCTTCCCACCCAGAACAGGAACTTTTAGTCCGTTAAATTAAATTAAACAAAGAAAGAAATAAACAAACAAGCAAAACCCTGTCCAATTTTGTTTGAAAACCCTCAGTGATAAACCCATGATTTTAGAGTTAGAGTTCCATTGCCATTGGATCTCTCTTACCTTATCTCTTTCTCTCTCTCTCTGCTTTCTACCTGCTACAAAAAATAAACCCAAAGCTTCTTTCCTCTACAACAGTCCTTAAAGTATTTGAAGACTGCTATATGTTTTCACTTCCCCTTCTCTTCTTTAGGTTAAACATAGTTATTTTAACCATTTTTCATAGACTAAGCCTCCAAGCCCTCACCATCTTTGTTGCTTTGTTTGGAGAACAAATATTGGGTTTCAGTAGCCATCAGAATTGCACTCTAATCAGACAGTCTACTGCGTTCTGTTCATCATTAGTTTCCAGGCCTGACAATTTAAGAATAAGAGTTCCTTCAAGCAGAACTTAAGTCTTGATCTTAGGACATCTAGCAATAATATAGATGGCTTGCCAAATGCCAGTTTCTCGGATTTTTTATACCATCCAGCAGAATATATTGTACATCTTTGATATTCTCTCATAGTTTTCTATCCTAACAAGTTTAACCCTATTTGGCTTGTGAGCCCAAATAATCAAGAGCTGCCATTGCTGAAGCATGGATGAACATATTCTTTGCTTTACGTAGGTATATCTCATTTTCATTACAGTAGTCACTTATCTAAGTAGTTGCATAATTGTCCTTCCTGAGAAAGCAACATCATCATCATAAGTATATCTGAGTCCTTTGATTGCCTGCAAGATTTTTTTCTGTGGGAACATATATTCAACTCAGACAACTTAGTTGCAAATACCAAGCCATTTAAAGCAGTAATTTGGCATTACAATTCATAAGGGTTATAAAAATAATAAATCTTGTCCAATTTCTTTCAAAGGTTGCTCAGAAAAACATAGGTGGGGGTGTCTCCCATCCATGCGAGCATTAACTAGAACTTTTCATTTTAGTGTTAACTCAGGACCTGAAAATTTCCTCATTTCTAAGTTTACTTTAATATTGTGTGAACTTGTCCCCTTACATTAGCTTTAGAACTTTTATGTATCACTTTTATCTATACTAATTTGTGTGCTGATACAACCAACATAAGTCAAAAGGGGTATTACATCTATTATATTATAAATCTAAATATATATGGCAATTTATTTTTAAAAATAAATTGCTATTAGGAATGACTGTGAGAAGCTATATAAACTCATATAAATTATTATTAAAGGCACCAGTGACATATTCCTCCTACACAGGCATAGAAGGCATTTTTCTTCTGATTCTGAAAAAAATGAACCATAACTAGCACTATATTCCTTATGTAAAACAGTCGGTAAGACTTACTAGTCTAGTTAGTATCAAATATCATTAAGTAGTCTTCGTCTGCATAAAGCCTTTCTGTTAATGTTAGCTAGGCCTAACATAGGGTCATCTGCAGGAGTTCACACGTTCAGATCGTAGTTGCAACCACAGAACTAAAGTCCCACCCTTTTCACATTGACCCACATTAAAAAAGGGTTAAGAGTTTGATTATATGGTGTCAATACCCATCCTGATTTTTCTGAACCTCCTTGGAAGCATGCCTACACTGAATAAGGTTGGGGGTTTTTGGGTCAGGTAAAAAAGTAGCAAGGTAACTTTTTAGTTGTATATTATGTATTCTGTATATTATATCTGCTAAAAGCTATTAAAGCAGTATTACAAATCAAAACAATGCACAACTTTAAAATCATTAAAAACCAAGCATTGTAAACCACCTTAAGACATTAAAACAAAAATAAATACAAAGTTTGTTTAAAAGGCTAAGCTAAAAATGGGTAGCAGCACTTTCCCTATAAAACTAAGAGAATTAATATTATGGATACCAAATTAATTTGCTAATGTACCTGACAATCTCCTGACAATCTCTGACAATTACCTTTCTGAAGAGCCAAGAGTTACTTTGAAGGGGCTCTCCAGATGTTCTTAATAATTAGATGGGCTCATGATGTAATGTTGGTCCGATAGCTGGAACTAGATTAGCAGTTTAGACTGAGCCTAATCTGTATAAATTTATAAAGATTAAATTATCTCTTGACTAGAGCCTAGAAAGCAATTTACAGTCCAGTCCTTTTAGCAATGATATAGTATAAAATAAATTCCATTTCCCAATGAAAAGTTTACGGTTCACATAGTCCATGTGGTTAAATTTCAACCAAGCATTTGAGCGGTAGGCTTAATGGATGTCTTTACATCCAGGATACCATATTTGTATAATTTCATTTCTTCCTTTGGTCTATTTATTTTTCTTGTTAAGTCACATTTTCAAACCACTAATTTTTTTAAAGAACTCTTCAAGGACATTTCTACATAGAGTGATCACAAATGTCTAAATATGAAACAATAGGGGCCATTTTAAGATTTTGCGAAGCTTAGACTGTTATATTCATCTGATTTTCCTTCTGTCCATTTTCTTCTCATGGCATTTCTGTTAGCATTATTTTTTTTACTAGATTCTATCCACTGGAATGGGACAAATGGGAAACCTAAACTGCTAAAATAATTCTTAGGATTATGGTGTAACTGAATAGTTTTGTTCCCTG
>JANHFL010006744.1:25027-35318 GCA_032468155.1 Oxyrhabdium leporinum | reverse complement strand
CCCCCTCCCTCCCTCCCCCCCCTCTCTTTCTCCACTTTCTCATTTTATTTAAGGGTACAATGAGAGGGATGCATGCACAAATTTGAGGGACTTGATTCAAAGGCCATATTGCTTTCCAGTTTCTTCTTTTTCAAATTCCCTTAAAAGACAATAAGAAGCAATTTCAGGCTTGGTTTATCAGAATAGTCAAGCAATTTCACTTCCTGCCTTGACTAATTGTTCTGCATTCTTTTCAAAGCAGCCTGATAGTCAGGTACAGACTGATGCAAATGTACCAAGTGAACATTTTAACCTACTCTTAAGCTTGCAACCTCAGAACAACTCTAAATAAACTTAGCAAATTATGATACGAGATTAATGCATGGATATACCTGGCATATATGTATCCCTCTGTGTTGCTGAATTGTAGAACTAGAACTATCTAGATTTAAGAAAAGATTAAAGTTTGCCAGTGAAGTAGATTAGGAACTGGCCTGGATCCAGCTGATTATCATCTGTCAGCTAAAGTTTCTTCTTTCTATCTTCTACCACAGCCTGCATGAACTTTATAATGATATGTTAGATTGCTCAATGCCCTTCTAGGTCTCACTCTTGAGCACTTGATTTTACCTCACTTAGCAATTACCTGGTGAAAATGTTGAAAGGGTCAGTGTCAGAGGAAATCAAACAATACAACAGTTGGGTGTAATATTAACTTTAACAGTACAAAAAAACTGAGCAATACACTTTAGGCTCACTAGGCACTTTTTCTTTAGATTAAAATCACAAGGTCATGTTCAACAGCCACTGGCAATCTCTTCAGCCTATTTTAGCCTTTGTCTTCAGCCTATTTTAGCCTTAAATAGCTACCCAACTTTATGCTCATGTAATTTTAACTAATCTTATTCCTGGAATTGTCTCTAATCTTAACATGTCAACACAGGTATTTAACAATTGTCCACTTTTGCCAATTGTATCTGCTGCCCTTCTTATGAGAACACTACTGTATGTCTTATGTATGTCTGAACTATCTTTGTACTAACTAGGGTTAGTACAAATATACAAGGATACTAAGATATTAGAATTAGTACAGAGTTTCTTTGGATATCTTTGGGGATTTGTGAAGAGCTAGTGAAATTCAAGGGGGAAAAGCAGGTTCATCCCAGATGCAGTGGCCCTGATGTACCCATTCACCTGCTGCCTAGATCTAAGCTAGACAGGAGTATACAATGTAAGTCATCTGATTATTCCCACAACTACATATAAAAGATAGTTTTTACTCAATGAAAATGTAGAATCTCATGTTCATAATACAAAGCTCTACTATAAGAACAGGTGAGCTGGTTATAGGTTTGAATTGTAGGAGATGATCAGGTTGAGCCTGAGGCTGGGGTCAAATGCATCCTAAGTCTGTAACCCCCCCCCCCCATTAGAGACCTATGTCCTACCCCCATGAAGTTAGTTGACTTTTTATCCTTGGTGCCGATTTGCCTTGACTGTTGGTAGTTCAGATTCTTGTGTATAGCTCGCATGAAATAAATAAGCTTGTAGTTCTTTTGAATTCTGATGGTTCCTGATTTCTTCAACCTGACAGAATTCCAGCATCTATATTTTTTGTGTCAACTAGTAATGGCTTAGAGACTCTGACAATTTGTTTTTGTCATTTGCCCTAAATTTATGTAGGGCATAAATTTGAGGACTACCTGTAAGTGGTAGAGGTAGTCCTCAACTTATGACCACAATTGAGCCCAAAATTTCTGTTGTTAAGTGAGACTTTTGTTAAGTGAGTTTTGGCCATTTTACGACATTTCTTGTTACAGTTGTTTAGTGAATCACTGCAGTTGATAAGTTAGTACCATGGTTGTTAAGTGAATCTGACTTTCCCATTGCGTTTGCTTATCAAAATGTTGCAAAAGGTAATTACATGATCTTGGGACACAGCAATGGTCATAAATATGAATCTGAATTTTGATCACATGATCATGGGGTTACTACAAAGGTCGTAAGTGTGAAAAACGTTCATGTCACTTTTTTTAGTGTAATTTGAATGGTCACTAAATGAACTGTTGCAAATCAAGGGCTACCTGTATTCATTTATTTGTAATAGCCTATTTGCTAATTAGGACTGATCCTAAGTATAAAACAATTGTTTTGCTTCTTTGGGTCATAACGTTGTAGCTTTACATGTTAAAATCTCCACACTTCCAAACAGTTTTATTGGTGGTTCTCCTAACTGATAATGTGAACAAGCATCCAATCCACTCCTAATTAATGAGAAGAAAGGCTTTGGTCTTTCCAAAGTTCATTAATCTCTTCACAGTAATTAGATGCTGGTAGTTGACTGACTGCTATTGTATTGACATGCTGATCTTAATTAGATTCAGAACCCGGACACATCTTGTGTTTTCATCTGGCAATCATTTTGGTCAGTCATCAGAAACAGATTCTCTCAAAGGAAGTTTTTTAAACCTTCGTTGTTTTATTATAAAATACCATTTTATAATAAAATCTTAAACAGAGTAGAAACCTATAGAAGAAACTGTATTGCACAAGATCCTTAAACTTATTCTTCTTTTGTTATATCACCTAGCAAATTATAAAAAACACCCACAAAAACATCTATCAAAATATGCCATAAAATTTCACTTTAGTTTGTAATTTGAGAACAGATCACATCATTCACTATATTAAGAAGATTATCTGCGGTCCTCAGTTGTTTCTCAACCATACTTCACAATAGTTTCAGCCAGCCACCATGTATGTACAGTATATATGTACAGTATGTATGCAGTCAGACTATGCAGTATGCGTATATAACTAAATGTGCCAAATAATTTTAATCAACTAGAAAGTTTTTCACCCATTCTTGAGTCAAAAAAAAACCCACAAAAAAACAAAACCAGCATGATTTTTGCTTTTGCTTTTTGTTTTGTCTTCACATGACTTCCTTGCATGATAATAATTGACAAAGAATGTAACATTTTACTCACATTGAAGGTATTATTGGATGATGCTGGAATAAATGGGCAAAGTACAATTGTGTAACCAGTACATTTACTGACTATTTAAAGCTCTCACTCATGTTGGGCATAAGAGGAAGGCAACATTATGGAGACAAGAAGGAAACTAAGCATCATAATAGAATGATTGTGTCATGGTTAGGTAGGGCATAGCCAGAGGAAGATTGATAAAAATAATTTTAGGTATGACATTATCTCAAAGAGAATGACCTCTCTTTTGTTGATATTATAGAGTAGAATAGAATGAGCTGGAAGGACCTTGGAGGTCTTCTAGTCCAGCCCCCAGCTCAAGCAGGAAAACCTATACTGTATCAGATAAGTGACTGTCTAGTATCATCTTAAAATCCTCCAATGATGGAGCACCCACAATTTCTGAAGGAAAACTGTTCCACGAGTTAATTGTCCTCACTGTTAGTAAGTTTCTCCTTAAATATATAGTATTTCAGCTGTACATTTCTTCTTGTCTGTTATGATTCTCATTCTTTGCCCATTTATACCACTGAGGCAACAGTAATACCGCATTAGCATAAATCAATTTTACATAACATAAGTAGCTTTCAACATGACTTTGTTCTGTGTTTAAGAGAAACCCAATAATAGATCATTCCATTATTGTTATAATTTCATGAAGTCAAAATTTAAATGAAATAAATCAAGTGCATATTTTTATCGCATTATCTGACGTACTGGTAAGTATAATAAGCCAGTAATTCTAGTAGTCCTGATATAAAGTTCTACCTATTCAGAAATATTCCTCTTCTCTTCATACATATACAGGGAAATTTCTGCATCTCAACAGAACAGTGCCCTTCGTGATAGCAGAACTCTACATAAATAAGCTTTTGATCCTTATTCTATTAAAACTCAATAACTATTGATATATTAATTGAAAAAATAATTTCAGTATTGTCCAATGCAATTCACTGCCATCCATTTGTTGATTAAATGATCCTTTGGATAACACAAAAGCATGTATTAATATTTTCTCTGCTCAAGTACGTATTTGCAACAGGAAGTATATATTTTTTTAAATAAAATCTTGTGTAAATATATATGCCAGTAGATGGATATTAAGGATAGAGACTTTGCAGCTGCTTACTATTTTTCAGCATGCCAAGCAATAAATGAATTTAGCAGTAGGAGGTTTTCATAGTATTCCTGAAGTAATATATCTTATTTTTAAATATCAAAATGCCAACAGTAACTTGACTGACAAGATATGTCATGTTGTTTATTACAATCATTAAATTTCATTCCTTACAATTTAAATGACAGATGTTGTGAACATGAATTGAGTAGGACAATTGGCTATAAGCCTAGATTTTTGTGAATTTTTCACTTAAGGTGCTAGTGTTGGGAACCATGGATTTTTGTGATGTATTTTAAATATATATTTTAGCATGATTTATAGCCCAAGCATTTCACATTTTTAGTAATAACAGTTTGCTACCATTTGTTCCATCCATTCAAAACACACATTTCTAAACTTCCTCTACAGCTAATACTAGTGGCTTTTAGAGAAATTCTAGGTTTTCCACAACAGCCACTCTCTGACATCAGATTGCCCCTAGTTTTGCAGTAAGTGTCAGAAAGCTTCAAAACAGATATGGCAAAAAGTGGACTGACTGCCAGCCATTTTTCATGTCTACATTAAGAAAAGAAAAAAACAAAACTTTTTCTTAATCCTGCCACTTTGGTCTCTCCCCAGTATTTTAGGCTGATTGCAGGATTCCAGTCCCGGATCATATGAATGTAACTATCAGATTACTTTGTTCCTACTGCTAATAATGAGATATTTCAAAATTTTGACACAATTTTATTTTCATGACACACTGATTTGACTGGTTTTGGCTTAATGTGTGGTTGAACCCAGACCGTTATGCTTCATGGTTTATAATTGCTATGTAGAAGCCTGAGTGTCGTATGCTGTGATTGTGGGACACAAATTATTATTAAATGTTTACACACAGATAACGCAGAAATCATTCCGAGATTTTGTAATTTGCCATATTCCCCATAGCCCTTTGGTGATGGTGCTCGAGGCAACTTTCAAAAAAACTAAAGATGGCAACAGGTTCCTAGACATGCATTCCTAACTTAGGTACGGATGAGGATTTATCAGGCAGTCAATTTTTTTTTGCATCTTTAGATACGTAAATAGTTGATTTCTGCAGCTAAAAACCAAACAAGCATTATATTATTAAATGTAATTCTGAAGCAAAGCAGAACTCATCTCTCTGCCTGCTAAGAAAGCCCTTTGTATCTCTCTACTTCTCTGTCTCTTGTCTACCAATTTGGATTTTGTTGCTGGTGTTGTTTTTAATGTTTTATTTTCTGAGGCAAGAGAGAATGTCAGTCAGAAAGCATGAGGCTTATGCTTTCTGTCAGCCTGCATCACTGTCAATTGCCCCCTTGTGTATTTATGAACTAGATTGTTAGGTTTTTCTTGCTCTTGTACAGGCTACAGACACAAAGAGTTAGGTTTATTTTCCCCACCGGGAGTTGTTATATTATATAAATATGAAATATTTGTAAATATTCTTTTTAATTTTTTTAAATGTTAACTCTATATCCCTGTTTCCTATTTTCTTATTGCTTATCTTAATGTAAGGTTCTCTTACATTTATCTATGTTTTCTAAAACTATTTCTATCTTATTTCATCTATAAATTGTTACCTCAATAGTTCTATGTCCTGATTCTATATTGTCCTATCACCACAATTTCTTTCATATTTCCACTGTTTCCTAGGTTAATGGGTTTTTCTCATTTTCCCATGTCTTCAGCTCTTGTAGCCAAACACAATTCAATTATATTTGGAAACCTTTTCATAACTTCTCTAAGGACTTGCAGTATAGGAGCTATTCATCCCTCCAGCACGCACAGCTTCTCTTTCTTCCTGAAATTGGTTCGTAAAACTCCACCTGGGCTTTCCATGAACCTGGTTTGTTTTGGATGCTTCTCTGCAGATGCTGGTCAAACTCTTCCTCCTGCCTTCTGGCTCTGCTTGAGCATGTCTTGTCTGCTTGGCAAGCTTTTCCAAGGCTTTCAGCTTCTTTGTATTATCTTGGGACTGCCAGTGAGTTTTCTTGCTTGTGTCTATGATTCAGAGGCTTTTCCCAGATTCCAGGCAGTCTTCCTAACACAGCATCTTTGTCAACAGACACACACACACACACACACACACTTTTCACTATGGTGGAAGACATTCTCCAATTAAGAAGAATCTGGAATTGTTTTAAACCTTGTCCCAGGCAGTGTGAAAAATCTAGACAGAAGCAAGAATGCCTGTTTACTCTGAACAGAAGTCTAAATTGCAGCACTAAGCTATTAAAATCCCTGGATTAGTTGAACTTCATTTTTGAATAATATCAAACTAAAAATGAAAGAAGCAGACTATGGCTATCACACTTCCTCCTTGAGGAAATGAACAAGTAGGCTTTTAGTCCTTCTTTAATTCTGAAGATATAGTCTTATTCAAAAATCCATTTTCATTTTTTTTTCAAAGACCAGGCTTTTTATTTCTGGAAAGGAAATATAGCCATGATTTTCTGGCTTTTCATCTTCTTCCTGTCTCTGATGACAATATTATTATGCTTGCACTTTAATAGTTTCCAAGGTATTCACAAGTGAATGATGCTGCTGCATGAAATATTCATTGTTCATCTTCTTCCGTACAAAAGGTTGAAAGCATCCAAATTTAGAGTTTAGGCAACTTGATGCATATGGAAATAATACCTGCAGCTGGGCCTGAGGGTCTGTCTTTGACCTTTTCTTCAGTGGGAATAAACAAGTTATTTCTTCAGTTCTTTAATCCTTTAAACATGGTTTCTGGTTATCATCTTGTATTTAAGGTTTGCATTTTATCCTGTTTGGCAGCTTATGCCTGTAGATCTAAACCTTATCTTAGAACATAGTGCCCCCCCCGCCCCCCCAGCTTTTAATGTAGAAACTCAGAGTGAAACTGAATGCAAAGCACTTCTCCCTTACAAAACATTGCAGGAAGCATGTTTACTTTTTTCTCTTCAAACAAGAAAATATGGATTTTTTTTCTTAGTTTGAGGCATTTAAAATTCCTTTACACCAGCTTTGCCCACAGTCTGTTTTGTATGCTCCGCCCGCTTTTTTTTTCAAAGCAGGAAACCTTTATTGAATGAAATGCTTGAACATTCTATATTTGCTGTATCATTTATCTGTTTTAGAATATTTAATTCTTTTAATTGCTTCACAATCTCTCAGGTAAGCATGATATATTAGAGAAATGGTAATGTGTCTACACTGTAGATGAAAATAGAATGTATTGCAGCTTCTATCCTTCTGCGTAATTAGATTTCATATATATAAAGAACAGGAGTTGAAATGGGATGCCTGTAGAAGAAATTGTGAAAGATTTGCTCATTGCTCAAATGTATTACTTATTACCTAAAGAAGGAAGAATCCATTAAAGTGTCTTCCCACAACATTAAGAACAATCCCAAGATGAAATGCTAACAAGAATGAATCATATACACATTAGATAGAAGCTACTCTTTGCTTTTCCAGGTCAATCTTTTCACCCCCAAAGTTGAAATACTTTCAGGCCTGTCTCCGAAATTTTGAGCTGATTGTTTGTTATTTCTACAAAATCTTCATGGAGTGATTGCTTTAATTCAGCTCTTGAGCCTCCTGTCTCTTTAAACTCCTCTTCAAATTCTGTTGGAAACTGACACTTTAAAATAAGAGAGAAATGATACAGCAAATATAGAATGTTCAAGCATTTCATTCAATAATATTTCCTTCTTTAAAAAAAAAGGGGGGGGGGAAGTGTACAAAACAGGCTGTTGCAACTGCTGGAAAAGGAACCAAAATGGGAGATGAATTTATTGAAGGCTTAAGTGTTGGAATTGTGCAATATATATTCAAAAATTCTGAAGATCATAAAAGGCCAATAGAATATATTTATTAGGCAACATTAAATAATATTTGCTTCTGCAGTTTCATTCATGTAATAAAGAGAAAATGAATAAGAAAGACAGAAGAGATCAGTACTGTGATGAGACCGTTTTGGATTTTTTGAATTCAGGTTTTTATATACCTTTTCCCCAATTGATGTGTTTTTAAGAGATAATGACTGCCTTTTATATGCGAGTACTTATTCTCAGTAGCATATTTTCTTTTCAGATACCTTTCTTTGCAGTTTTTGATTGGGAAAGATTAATGGTAGGAGGCTTCATTTGGTGCTAGCGTTCATGTTTCCGCAGAGTCTGGTAGAAGTTCAGCAGCTAAATTTGCACCCAGGGGATTCTATGTTATATTCTTACCTGTGAAAATATCATAGAATGTTGTATTTGATGATAGAACAATATCATAGATAGAAAAGGTTGTATAGCCATTGAAGTCAGTTCCCTACTTGAAATACAGTCAAAGGATCATAGAAAGATGGCTGCCTGTGTTCTGCTTGAGAACATTTAATGCATGAGAGAATATTATCTTTCTGGAGTTGCAGGAGTTTGCAAATATTCAATCTAGAGTTACCACTCTCATTAATCTCTGCCATTGTGATTGATTCTGTGCATGTGCTTGTTCCATAGTACTGTCTCTGCCTCATCTTGACCCTCTTGTTCTTATTCCAAGATTGTTACATAGATGGCATTTTGCAGAATCTTAGAGGTCATTTGGGAAGAGACATTGGTGGACTTTATAATTGCCAATGACTGTGGCAGAATGATGAACCAGCAAATGGATCAGCATCTCAAAATTCCTCCCCAGATGAAGGGAAGGAACTAAGACCACCCATAAATGTTCCACACAGATACTCCCTGTGAGTAAAACAGTGGTTTCAGTGGGCTTGGGAGCGGGAGAGTTTGCTTTGCTAAACTGTAGTTTGGAACTCTGAAACAGATACTGGGTTCAACCACTTCCTGTGTTACTTTAGGAAATTGCTTGATAACTGCTTATTGGAAATTAAGAGCCTTCAGAATGACAAGTTGCATCATACTGGATGATTCTCCTTCCATCCTTAGTGAAAGAGGTTTCACATAAGTTTAAGAACTTAATTTTTTTTTTCTAAAACAACAGAAGAATAATTAGAATGGTAATTTTGGAAAGCTTTAAATGGACTAAAGAGTCAGATAGATTGGACATAGGATTTTTAAACTAATTATAAGAATCCTTCCTGTGGGGTGTTTAAAATCCTATTAAAATATCTGAAGATTTTGAATCTAAGTATAAGAAATTTTGCTGTGGGAAAATATTGTGGATTAGAGAAAAATATGATAAGAGGAAACTTTGAAGGCTGGACACTAGAGGCAAGCAGAAAGAGTTAAATATTATAATTAAAGGAGAAAAGATCAATTAATATAGAATAGAGAAAAGTATTTTAACATTGGAAGAATTCAAGGATATTTGGAACAATGCATTCAGAAATTTCCCTTTAAGTTTGTCTGCTACCATAAAATTGGGTGTAAAACAGGAGATAGAAAAGGATACAACTGAGAGCCAAGCTGATTTAGATATGAATTTATGGAGTTTCTGCTTCTCTGAGTTTCTACTTCTCTTTTAGGGGAAATATTCTGCTTTTCTAGTATATCCCAAAATATTTCATTTTTCTAGGAGAGGGGTGGGTTTTAACTTCCAACATTCCTTTGCATTGGTTTTTTACCTTTGTATTTTTAAACTTTAATAAAAAATATTACAGATTATTTGCTCTGGATTTAAACTTCTGGTTCGTCATTGAAATAATCTAGCATTTCTGTACAATATTCTTTAACTTACATATTTATCTTGGACTCTGTATAAATCTGTAAGAAGAAAATAGATTGGTTTTCATATGACTGTTGGATATGGATACTGATCATTCCTCATGGATCAACAGCTTTTCTCTTTTGTTGTTATAGACTTAGATCACAAAGACAGGCATCATTACTTCTACAACATAATTATTAATGCTAATATATATGGTTGCACAATCTGCATGCTGGAAATCATCTTAAAAGGTGAATTACAGATTGTTAGTAAATTTATTGATCTTTAGTAAATTTAACCAAAAACAAGAAACACAGATCTTAGCTTTCTTTTTTTATTATGTTACTTTAAGGATTAATATTATTTATGCAATTTCTCTACAACTCAATCCAAACAGACTCTATCTAATCTGGTTTATAGACAAATTAATAGCACATCCAAGCACAGTAGTACATGCAAAATAATATTTTATTTTTAATTCCAAAATTGGAAGAAGACGTCCCGTGCGGTCACACAGAGAGGGCCTGCTGGGGGTACCTTCGGCGGCGAAATGCCGACTGGTGACCCCCAG
>JANHFL010006744.1:14015-24927 GCA_032468155.1 Oxyrhabdium leporinum | reverse complement strand
GGAGAGGGAGGGAGAGGGAGAGAAGGAAGAAATTAAGAGTGGGAAGCCTTCTGAGTTGAAAGTCATGCTTTGCTTCTAGTGGATGTCTGGATTATGGGTTTGCACCCATTCTGTGCCCAAATGTAAGGAGGTTGTGACATAGAGTGGCAATAATTCTATATGATCATTTATTTTCAGTTCCAAAGGTATTGTACATTGCAAAATAGGATCAGCTCAAAGTGCTTACACATAAATTGTTTCCACAAGGATAGGTTTCTCTAATAACTGTGTGGACAATTTAAATTGCTACATTGTGGTCTCATTTTATGAAATTGGCTGTTGTACCTGAGTCTGACAAAGCAGAGAGGTGTATTTATAAGCTTCAGGATATTCAATAGATATAATAAAAATGCTTTCATGTTATCATCTGTCTAAGCTTGCCTTCCTTGTCTGAGAGCTTTCCAGACAAACTCTTGTAAGGAAAGCCTGACAGGTTTCATGAAGAATAGTTTTGTAGCTCATTGAGACATTTGATGCTGAATGATTGAGTGCAGTGCTTTGCAACTGCCTCAGTAATCTGTACTTTAGCAGTGCAAGTTGGGGCAAGGTGCCCTAGACTCCACAGTAGAAACAGAAACTAAGGTCCCTCCTTTTTCATTTCTCTGTTGAGGTCACCAATGTCTTCATTGCATTTTTTATACAGGTTGTCTCCGGCTGGAGTCCAAATAGGTCACTAAGAGAGTGGATAGGAAGGAAGAAAGACTATAAAATCTTTCTTCCTTATAATTTCCTCTGTGCCTCAACATCTCTAATTGCCCATAAATTAACACATCTCTCAATTGGTCAGACTGAACAAGATCATTCCACTCCATATTTCTGGCATATAATTGGAACTCTGATATATGCTCATGGCCTCTGCCATTTTCCTGCTCCAGTTTTTGAATCTCCTAATTTGCTCTTGCAAATCAAAATGACTCTAAATCTTTGAATGAAGATCTAGTAATTACCCAATAATGAAAGGTTGCCTTTAATGAGGGGCACATCCCAATTGGCAGCTAGTTCTTTCAGCAGGTCAAGGACAAAGGCAATCTTGGAGTGATCTATAGGAAATTTAACTAGTTAACTTGCCATAAATAATCCATGTTGGGTCATAAAAGCTAGAAATTGAAGTTGTCTCCCAAATTTTTTTCTGGTGAACTTCCATGGGGATAAAGTAATACTAATTGGCCTGTTGAGACAAGCTTTGTAAGTGAGCTATATTAGTTGTACAATGGCATTGTGCAGGTTTGTTATTTGGGTATCTACATACTCTTGATGTCATGACAGTATCTTGGTAACTTGTTCTGTGGAGAATAGGGTCCCTCAAATATCCAACCATTTCCAAGATGAAAAGCAAGATTCAGTGTATCACTAATGAGAGAAGAATGAGATTTTAAAGATTGATGCTAGCAGTTTGGGAGTAGATCAAGCCTGGTAACAGTCTGTACACAGATTACAGGAATGCTATTTTATTGTTGTGTGATAAAAGAAAGTCAACCTGAGTTTCCCACTGCTCCCTTTTATACAAAACAAACTCAAGATAGGGTAGTTTGAGTTCCTTTCTCACACTTTCTCTTTTCTAAGACTAAGTTATGCCACTCTTTCCTTTATGACCTCTGCATGTCTTCACAATTATTTCCACATCTCTCCAAAAGACTTCCCCCCCTCCAATGGTCAGAAAATCACAATTGGTCAGTCAGTTACCAGGACTATCATGTTGAGTGTGAGATCTGAACTATGTTTTGACAGCTTTTGGTAGTTAACTATTTCTTTAAAGTTTCCTCCTACTGATTTTATCAAGTTTAATTCAGAACAGGGACTTTTCTTTTTCTAAGCCTCATAGGCAAGGTTTAGTTCAGCTGAGGATCCTTTAACCTCTGAATATTTTTAGACTGTCATCCCTGACCATTGTCAGTAGTGACAGCTGCAATGAGACCTGGAATGGAACAACATTTGAGGATGACAGATTTCTCATCAATCCTTTAAAGCTTAATACAGCAAAAATAAACTAGGTTATCATTGTGGATTGTTTCTTTTACCAAGGTCTACTGAGTTTTAGAAAGGTTGGCAATGGGAAATTACTATGAGATACAAACATAATATAGTAGATCTAAAAGAATTTGAGAAATGTGCATGTTTTCCTAACCAATGTTAATCATGTTAATGAGGTTTAAGGATGTTATATGATTCCAAATTTGCAGTCACTACTCAACCATGAAGAAATGCTAGGACACTTTTGGGTCATTGGTAAATCTAGATTTTTTTCAGGAGCATAATAATGAGGATATATGATCAATCAATTTATTCCCATGGTCAATAGATTGAATTGAAAATGTGATGAAATAATATGTAAATAGACCTCATTATCTGTGTAAGAAAAGAACTCCTATCCCCACCAAGCAGCCTAGGAATATACATCAGTGCCCTGCCAATGCATATTAATCTTAACATCAATGAAGAAAGAGTAATATTTTGTGGATTATGAGCACAAGTACTCAAAGGCACTGAAAAGATTGGCAGAGAATACAGTTTCAAGTAATAAGAGTGAGAAAAAGTAACAGGAAAGAAGATGGCAAAGGCAAGGGATGGTTGATAGAGGCAAGAGGGACAAAGACAATCAAAATGATGTAGCAAAAGGGCAGAATGAAGACAACTGAAGCAATGAAAGGGCAACTTTTTCCAGCAACAGGAATCTATCATGTCTCTGACAGCACAGTTACTATTGGATTTGTTCTTGGCCATTGGCTAGGGTTGAAAGCTGCTGCAGACATGCCAATATTATGCAGTGTTTCATATAAACAAAGACAAAGCAATATATTAAATGCTCGGCTAGCCACGTATCCAGCACAAATAGCAACAGTGATTTATGGAGACAAAGATCAAATTGTTTCACAAGCTTTTGAAATAAGCCAGTACACTTTTTTTCATCAAAGGATAAAATAATGAATTGTAAAGTGAAAAGTACTGTATATTGTCATACTGCATCATCTCTAAACCAGTTAATTTTACATTGTTGGAAATTATGTTATAAGTGACTCCTTAATTCAATGAACTTCATGAGTGATGCTCATTAAACCTATACTGTGGGATACATTGACTTTCTTGCATTCTTCATTATTATCTCAGTGGATTAGAAATGAAACTGGTGAGAATTCCACTGAATTCCAAAAGCAAAATAATAAATCCAACGCAGATAAAAAAATGAATTTGCTTTGTGCATGTGTATGTGTTATAATTTAAGTAGAGCAAAACTACTATGCTGGAATCAACTGGCAGGAAAGCTATAGTAAACATAGACAGCATATTAAAAAACATCACCTTGCCGACAGAAGTTCATAGTTAAAGCTATGGTTTTCCCAGTAATGTTTGGCTGTGAGAATTGCACCATAAGGAAGGCTGAGCACTGAAGAACTGATGCTTTTGAACTGTGATGTTGGCGAAGACTCTTAAGAGTTCCTTGGACTGCAGGAGATCAAATCAGTCAATCCTAAAGGAAATTGACCTTGATTTTTTGGGGGAAGAGCAGATAATGAAACTGAAGTTCAAATATATTTATTACCAAATGAGAAGAAAGGGTTCATTCATAAATACCTGATGTTGGGAAACACTGAAGGTAAAAGGCGAAGAGGATGGCAGAGGATGAGATAGTTTAATAGTGTCATCAGTGCAGTGGGCATGGGTTTGGACAGATTCTGGAAGACAGTGAAGGATGTTGGGCCCTTATGTGCTGTGGATCATAGGGTCATGAAGAACATGACTTAGTGACTGTACAGCAACAATAGAACAGACAAAATGTGGTTCAGGTTTATTTTAAATATGCATTAACATCACCAAGCCTGATCATTTATTTATTAAGAAATTCCTTAACATCAACAGCTGTAGTGAAGGGACATGATTGTACCTATCTGTGCTGCCCCCACTCACCCACACATCAGGGTTGGTGTAGAGAGCTTTATTCAGTCTGTTCCCCCAACAGTTCTATTTCAGGTTTTCAGTTAACCCCTAGCTGAAAGCTTAGCACAGTAATTGTCTCGCGACCAATTAGATAACCAAAAACAAAACAAACTTACAGCCAAACCACAAACAGCCTTAGAAATAAAGGTTTTGCCTAGATATGTTCCAAAAATAAACAGCCCAAATCCACTCGAGGTCCCGGGCCTCCACTGAGGTTTGTCAATAAATCCGGTGGTCCAGTTTCAGGGCTTGCAAGGAGAAGTCACAAGAATTGTCCAGCCAGGAATGCAGGGGGTTGTTTTCAGTGAAGCCAGCCGCAAACAAGCTCCAGACTAACCTTCCAGGCAATGGCTAATTAGTCCCCCGGACAGATAACCGCTCCAAGCACAAACATACACACTCTCCACAATTGAATTACATCCACGAGTTGCAGAGTCCTAGAAACACAAACAACTATCTGGCCACGACCCATACACATTGCTTTCAGCAACACCTCCCTCTGTCTGCTGTGCTAATAGCCCCACCTGGTGCAGCCCATTAAGATGTGTGGGGCCATTTCCCTATCAATCTGACAGATCTCCGCCTCTCTGCCCAGCGCCCTCTAGCATCCACCAAGGCCAGCAGTTCCTCCCCCTTTTCCTTATTAACCTGCAAGCTCTCTCCAGCTGAGACATGTTCTGCTGGCAGTTCAGGGTCAGTAATACTGGATGTGCCAGGAATGCTCTCATTCTCCCTCAAGGCCTCTGAGGAAGACATGGATGAGCCATCATCCACAGGAGACATCACACTATCCCAGTTTTTGATGGTCAATCACTATGCTAAATCTCTCCTTTTGACAGGAAGTCCATCATTTATCAATCCAAATTATAGAAAGTGTCATATTTAGCAGAGATACTGTACAATTAGAAATAATTATAAAAATAACAATAAACAGAAACATATTGATTGGTGAAATCAAAGGAAAATGAAGTTTTTCCACTAAATGCTGAAATTTTATTATTCATATTCACATATTACTCAAATGGATTCCCAGCTAATCTAGTTTTTCTCAATGTGGTCAACCTCCAATTATTTTAAATTTAAAATAATTTAGTGGACATTCCACAAAAAAATCATATTTCTTTGACGAGAGCTTTTCTTACTTGTCTGATGAATAGCAGTTTATGGGCTGTTTGTACTTTACTTTCATAAGAATCGGTAAGTAATGACATAAATTGCTAGTGATATGGAAACCTGCTGCGTATTTATAGTTCTGTTAAAAATTATTGTTTGTGGAATAAATTGAATGAGCATCACAATGTGTTTTCTTCTTTTTTATATCAAATTTTCTTTGAAATATAAATAAGCAAATGATGACATTATGTGGCAAAGACATATAAAGATTCAGAATATCTGAAAAGGAGAAAAAATATCTTCACAAAACTGAATGGTGCAAATTGAAGTGTTTACTTCAAGGGCCTCGAGAACTCAGTACAGATTTTCTCAGATAAATGGCAAATACAGCATTGTTGTCTTTAAACTCATTTGTTGTAACATGAGTTTTCATCAACAGCAGGCTATGTTGCTTCTTAGGAGGCTTCCTGTTATTTTCTTAAACTTCCAATCATAGTAAATCAAGCATTCTCTAAGGGCCAGTGTACTTTGCATTTCCATTGTGCTGTTGCCTTTTTAACTAGTCCAACTATTAGTCCGCTAACATTATTCCATTAACAGTGTTTTCAGAAAATTCCCTGAGTATATTAATCAAAAAAACCTCTGAAACAAACGTTATGTCATGGTAATGGTACAACTGATATGGTTGTGTTATTTTAAAGACCTTGTATTGTTAGGGATTTTTTTCTTCTAGATCAATTTGGTTTCAGGTCATCTTATTTAATGTTGCCCAAACACATGATGTCATGTTTTGTTTTTAATATCATAGATTGCTGTTTCTCTGTTAAGCTTAAGAATTCCAGATCCCATTCTGTGATGTGGGATTTGTACTATATGAATGAACATATATTGTAACTTTGATGTATTTTGTAAAGTTATTTCAGAGGAATAAATAGAATTTCTAATTTTGTCAGGATATATACATTGGAATGAAAATCACTTCTAAATTTTGAGAGAAAAATGCTAGAAAATACAGTTCAACATCTAATGTTTTAATGTTGCAGTTCTATGTATGTCTATTGAGAAATATATTTCACTGTATTTATGGGAGCGGTATTCCTTCAAACTATGTATGTTCACAATTCTAATCTTAAACTATATTACAATACTGTCCTACTAGCTATATACTCATAAGTTTATAAGACTCATTACTGAATAAACATATATAAACATATATAAAATCTTCTGTTATCTTAGCTTCATCTTTTGTCTTATTATATTTTCCTGTAGCAACACAATGAGACCATGATTTTTTTTCAAGCCTCTAGACAGTGTTAATGGAACTCACATTACATATCACTAGAAATAAATCTATTGCACTGTTTTTTAACCTCCAAGAAAAAAAAAGATTTAACACTGATGGCATTATGAGAACTAATAAAGCTACATTGGTATATATTCCTAATATTCCACAGAAGTGCAACACAGAGTTTATTCAATTTTGAGTTTATAAAGGGAGACAAAAGGGGAAAAAAGAGAATAATAAAAAGCGCTAAGGTTCTAGAGACTCTTTAGATTTAATATCCTAAAGGGAATTGAAAGAAAATTAAAGTTTCTGTGAACTCCTTGCAGCTACTTTTCCAGATCTACTGATCCTCAGCAGAAATTGTGCAGATTGAATTGAACTGCCAACACTGCCAGCATTTTCTCCCTGTTAATTTGTCCGAGGGGATTGTTTATGGATCTCAATTAAAACTGGTGCTGAAGACCGAGAAACATGAAACTATCTTGAATTCTGAAATGTACTGCGGTATGGAAGAGGCTGGAATGTATGGGTACCAAAATATAAATCCACAGTGGCAAAGTGTGATGAGTTTAAAATCTTGATGTAGCACATAGATAGAATTATTTAACAGAGAGATTGTTCTAGAAGAGGAAGTGAGACGATTTGGTGCATGAATCAAAAGTACAAAATGACATTTCTCTCTCATTCCATATACAAGCAACTTGCAATGAACATCAGTTGAGAGGCTGGAGCAGGGTAACCTATCCCCTGTCCTCCAACAGAGAGTAAAGGGTGAGAAATGTGTTTAAATATTCATTATTATATACAACTGGGGCTTAAAGAAAAAGTGCTAATCTGGTTTAAAAAAATAAAATTGAGGTTCCTTGGAACTACACTTCAGATACTTGTGACCATGTTTGCTTATTGATTTCAATAAAAGCGAAACATTTTAAGACTATGACAACGTCAAGTTGTATTCTCAAACGATATTTTCTTGACTGTTCAAATCCAATCCACGTTGTGTTTTCTGTATCTCTTTGCTGCCACTTAATGGCCATATAAATATTGCAGCCCAAATATTAGATATACAATCAGAAAGTGAAAATGCTATATATACCTTCTCTCGCTAAGCGGTTTCTCAACTGGGGTTTCTAGATTAAGATGCTTCCATTTTCCTGTGTATGCTAAACAGTACTTCTGGGACCCTATCACATGTTGTCTGCTCCATTTCTGGTTTCTGTTTTCCATTGGAGTTTGTATTGCAGTTTTACCCATATCTGCTTATGCTCCAAAATGAACAACATAGATGCTAAATTTTCAATTTTTGATTCAACAGTTGCCAATTTTAGAATAGATTTTCTTATTTTCTAACTTAGGTAAGGAATACTTACCTGAGTCAGACCTGATTCATATGTGAATGAGGTTCTTTCAGATAATGTTGGGATTGTAGGCAGACTAGAAAATTAAAAGTATCCCAGAGGCCCCAATGGCAAACCATGACCATGTGATAAATGTAAATTAGGGTCTTTGATCATACATCACAGCTTCCATCTCCCTTTTTCAAGTTTCCCGGTGGACACTCAAATGACAAGTTGACAACTTGAAGGAGGCACTAGCTTTACCAGTATGTTATAAGAGAGCCTTTCCTAGCAGAGGGCAACGCTTAGCTGAGATAAGCAGAGTTGGATCAACTTCCTGGTCATCCCAGGACTAGAAGATGGACTGAGAAACTGAAGGAAAAAAGTGCTGGCAAGCTGCTACAGATTGATGCCAAGAAAACTTTTGGTCACAAGGAATTGAGCTTCACTTGAATGAGTTATTATTTTTCTCTGCCTTTTGGTATTGTCTTCCCTTTTGGGTAATCCTTTCAGCTCTTTCTCATGGGGTGGAATGTTGACCTCTTCCTACTGTGGTCATGCTTTTTAATGGACACACCATAAAGTGCTTCTTAAAGTAGGATAATTTGTGCTGATCAAGTAGCTAGTTCAGAAAGAGCAGAATATGTCCCATAGGATCTTAATTAGAGCCCTCAATCAATATGATTCAGAAAGAGAGAGAGCTGCATAATCACAATTAAAAACTCAATAATATTATCCAAAAAAGAGTATAGCTTAAAAACTGATTTTTGTATTGCATATACAATTGAAGTGATAATATTGTGACTCACTGAACAGAAAATTTGTTGTAAACAAATAAAATCAACACCTGATATTTAGATATATGAAAGAAATGATAACTGATACCATGTAAAATATGTTAGTACACAGCTGCGAGTAACTGTTTTACATTTGAAAAATACAGGTGAGCATTTTGCTGCTTTTCTTATGCCCAGTAATGGTACATAACAATACAGTGTGCTGTGCTTCTGTTGGAGTTCAAGTGATGTCATTACTGGGTCTGAAGTCTCCAGGAGGATTTTCTGCTTTCCAGGCAGATGGCTTGTGAAACAGAGCTTGAGAGAGAGAAAAAGGCTAGCAGGGTATATTCCAGCTGCTCCATTTGCTCTAGCTGGATGGGCATTTAGCAGACATCACAAAAGTAGAGGTCTGTCTGCCTGTCTGCCTGCCTGTCTGCCTGCCTGCCTGCCTGCCTGTCTGTCTGTCTGTCTCTCCCTCCCTCTCTCTGTCTCTCTGTATGTGTATGTAGGAATAACTTAAGCAAGACACAACTCTCCTTCTTCCTATCTTCTTTGTCCTTTCTCAGTTCGTATTCTATTTCAGAAGAGGCAAAGTGCTGTTTCTCCTGCTATGTTATATCTCATTTCCCCCACATATTAAGAAGGATTCTCAGTTTTCTTTGCGTTCATTTTATATCTGTCAAGTAACTTTTCCTTTCACGGAATTCAGGGCTACACAATCTTTTTTAGTGCATTACTCCAATTGGCTTTTGAATAATATGTGTAACTCATGGGCAGACCCAAAGCAAATCAAAACTTGATTTCACGTATTTGCAAGTTCAATTAAAATTCATTTGTTTTAGTTAATAATAACTGCTCTGTATGTCACTGTGAATAGCACCTAACTTTGAATAGCCATCCATAACAAACCTTGGGAGCACAAGATTGTAGACTTGTTTATTAACAAATTAATACAACTGCCTATATTTTGGTTGTAGCTATTAGAGCTGATATAAGGGGGCTGTACACATCAGCATTTAGCATAACATCATAGCAGTCTAATTACTCTTTCTAAATGTGGTTAATGAATAAGTCGCAGCAAAACGACTTAGAATAGAAACATCACATACAAAATCATCTTCCCTAAGGTCTTTCTGGTTTTGTATAAGCAGTGGAGGGCTGAGTCATTTTCCAAGTCATGTTAGAATCTCCAGGAGATTGCCTCAATCTTTTTATAATTTAAGAATACCGAAATTCTTTGGCATATGGGAGTTGAGTCACAGCTGAATTGAACTTCTACAGTAGTTTCTTATTTTTTTGATGTTGTCAGAAAATTGTTTCTTTATTAGACAATTGAGCTGACAATGAAGACTCAAAAAGGATCTTCCTTACACTTCTTTTCCTCAGCCTTGTAATTCTTCTTGGCATGCTGCCATTCATGGTTGACGAACATTTAATGCTAGCTTGGAAAGCTATTTTGATTTTCTATTCATGCAGAAGTCCTTCAGTACCTCCCCACATTATTTATTTATCTATCAATTTTACATACTTCCCATTTCACTCTCGGAGTAATTCTGGGTTTGTTTTGACACACCTTATTTGTCTTTTTCTGAGAGAAGAGTTTATAATCAGGAAGGATTGGTGTTGAAGGTTTTCTTGAAGATCATGGGGCTGTTTGGAATACTGATTTTTCCATGTTCAGACACCTAGACATTTTGAGGAGGAAAACAAAATAAAATATATGGCCTACAGCAGGGGTCCCCAACCCCTGGACTGTGGGCTGGCAGCATGCCAGAAACTGGGCTGCACAAACAAGCAAAGCCCCATTTGTTGGATGCAGGTAGCACATGAAACCATGTCCCCTCTGGTCTGTAGAAAAACCACTCTCCACAGAACCGGTCCTGGTGCCCAAAATGGTTGGGGCCTGCTGGGCTCTAGGATGTCTCCTGGAGTCATAATGCTATGCTGTAGAACAGAGAATTATGACAATAGGAAGAAAGGATACTTTAAAAAAAATTAAAATGTCCTTATTGTTTAAAGTAAATAAGAATTATATTTTGCATGGCTAAATATTAGGATGAAAAGGATGCCATGTCGTTATACTAAAATCTCTTTATTTTCAACCTATATATTATTTAAGATGATATTGTCTAGTAGAACTAGACAATCTATGCCTCATTGGATCACCTGAAAATTTCAGTTTCATAGCAGTAATGAGTCTCAGATTTTTCATACATTCTTAAAATTAGCCAATTTGAGGTACTTTGAATCAAAAATTGTCACAGTATAATGCACTGAGAATGGGAGTGACTTCTGACTTCCTATTGGCTTCTCTTTTGATTTTGCTTGTGGAAAGTTGGCAAGGAATATAAGAAATCCTTCCTTCCTTCCTTCCTTCCTTCCTTCCTTCCTTCCTTCCTTCCTTCCTTCCTTCCTTCCTTCCTTCC
>JANHFL010006744.1:2950-13915 GCA_032468155.1 Oxyrhabdium leporinum | reverse complement strand
ATAGTTGTTACAACTAGTTCAGAATGCAGTGCACATAAGGTACTGGGGGCCCATAGGTTTGGCAATGTTACACTTTTATTGCATGAGCTGCAATGACTTCCAGTTTTCTTCCAGGATTAATTCAAAGTGTTGGTTATTACCTTTAAAGATCTACATGGTGTGGGACCTGATTATTTGTGGGACCACCTGCTGCTAAGAATATCTGTCTTGTTCTACACGTCATATAGGGTGGGAATAATCTTGTCATCTATTGGGACTTCAAAAGCATGCCTTTTCCAAGGCTGCCACTAACTTGTGTGACATTGGTGATTCACTAGTCCCTGTCTGCTACTTCATGATCTTTTGGCATCCTAATGTTGATAAATACAGTATAAGATTTTGTTTTAGTCCTTCACTGTTTTTATTCTTTTTATGAGTTTTTTATTCATTGGTTTTATTATTATTGTGAGCCATTCAGAGTTGCTTAAGATGTGTGGCAATATAAATCTTTTAAACAAATAAAAATATATATTGCTCAAAGACCAAAAATAGTCCTTGAAAGAGACTGCATATCCTTGATTTTCAGTGTGTTGCTCTTCATTATAAAACAGTTGGAATAATAAGGCATTTTTCAAGATTAATACAGAATACTGTGTCATACTTCTTTAAATTTATCTAATTTAAAAGTGCAGAGAAGGTCTCCGAGTAATGGAAGGCTGGTATTTAATCAACCATTGGATTAAAATAAATATTACACTATTGCAATCCAAGTGGTCTTGTAGAGCTATTTTATGATGAAGAATGACCAACTAATACACATTTATAAGTTGCTTTCTTGGAAGAAAGATCTTCAAAGTATTTTTCAAAATAAAGAAACTCATAGGCGGCATGTAGATAGAGCATTTCAAAAAGAACTTTTCAAAATATTCAGATCAAATTTATTTACGGTTAAATTGAATTGTGATGCTTATTAAATTGATCATTTTCTTCACAAATTAAGACTTTTGTTTATATTGTCAAGAAACCTTTTAATCAAGCTATGCTACATAATATAAAGTGCTTTTTGTACTTTATAAATAACTGTCTATGGAATAATCACCTTATATTCGTCAGGAGACATCTAAAGGGCTTTTGGGGTTACATATAGCGAAATACTCTAAGAATGAGCCATACCACCCTGTATGTTTTCAGTGACAGTGGTGCTATTTCCAAAAGTGTAATTATCATATTTAATTTTTAATGAAGTAATTGTTATCACTTCACTATTTAGCCTGACCTTGTAAAAGCCATTTATACCAGGATGTTCATCTGTTTGTCCATGGCAGATTAGAGAAGTCATTCAATTCTAGATGTTCCTAATGTGGGAATACATACTTCAGTCTTTTGTGCACCTGTAGCTCTTCACTGTGTTGTGACCTGAAGACTCAAGAGGAAGATTTAGATCGGATTTGAATAGTTTGGGTCGCTTCAAAGCAAGCCAGGTTGCATTTGGGAAAATAATAATTGTACAGAGCAGATGGTTAAACAGCTTGCCTTCTTGCCAGGAGTGCTTATGTTCTTAAGATCACAAATCCCTCCTCCCATATTCTTGGGACTATTGTATCCTTTGTGTCCTGTTACATAGAGGAACACATGTTAACATTTCTGTTCATTTGTTGAACTATTGATCTGGTTCCTCTAAGTTATCCCACAGGCTAAATTATAGCGTATGCATGGGAAAAGTAATCCTTGTTGAGATATAACTAATTAAAGTGATCTGTATTTCAATTATTTCCTTTCTTTATATATATAATTGTATTAAATAATTTTTAAAAGTCCAGTACAAACTAATGTAAAGTAAGAAAACAAAACAAAAAAGAAATAAATAAAAAAGAAAGCTAAAAGTGGAAGAAATGAAAAAGTAGAAGAAAAATAGGAACAAAAACACAAAGTAACTTCCAATCTTTTTTATAGCAGTTATATGTAGAATTATACATTTTTCTTTTATTCTATGATTATAATGTCCAATCATTAACCATAAGTTCACTTTTTTCTGTTTTGTGAGAAACCATAATTGGCTTCCACTCAGGAATAAGCATAGATATTTTCTCTGATTAAATAAGTCAGTTTAGCCACCTCAGCAAATTCTATTATCTTCACCAATCATTCATCCATTGTGGTAGTGCCAAATAATTCCACCTGTGTAATACACTAATTTTTCTGCAGTTATGTACAAAAATAAAGTTCTATGACACTGTTCCAACTATTTGTCCATCAATCCTGAAAGAAGAAATTCTGGTCTCAATTGTCTATATATGTTGGATTCAAATACACACACTAATCAGAGGATATTCAGAGCATATCATTCATACACACACACACACACATTTGAATTCAATTTTTCTAGCTCTTTTACATATCCACCAAATATGCTAACAAACATGTGACTTCTTGTTCACGTTTCCAACATAAATTTGAAATGCCTTTGTGCATTCCAGACAAATTATTTGGTGACATACACTAAAGGTTTATCACTTTATAGAAATACTCTTTAAGATTATAACATGATGTAAATTTCAGTCCTTTTGACCATTTTTTTCCAATTGTTCCAGCTTTATATCTTAATCAAAATTATTTTTGTTTACATTCTTTCATTTATTTTATTTTATTAAAACATTCTTTTATTTGTTCTTCTGTTTCAAATTTCAATAAAAGTCTATACATTTTAGCAACTACATGCTTATCAATTGTACATAATTACATTTCAAACTCACTCTTACAGTGTTCAAAATGATAAACTCTTGTCTACTTTAAATCTTTCTATTTACTGTAAATAATAACATTGACATTGACCCTGCTTTTGCCACTTTTCTAGTAGCTATCTTTATGATATTACAATTAAAAACTTTTCAAGTTTTTTCAAGTTGACTCACCAGGTGGAATTTTCTTATCCGGTTACTTAGAAAAACTCTTTTTAGCTATAACAGTTGTGAGCTTAATTGTTCAATTCCCAGCCACTCAACTCACAACCACAAAGGTCTCATTGGAAAAGTTTCACTGTATATTGAGGAAGTTCATATATATACCCATTCATCATGGTATAACATTTCAAAAAGATATTCAAATTTGACTACTAATGGTTCTTCAATGGAAATAATGTAATAATTGAGAATATCACTTTATGAGCCTGTATTACCTTATTCCCACATGACATTTCTAGATGAATATCTCAATGATTTTAAATGGTATTTTGAGAAACATATTTTACTCCCAGTTTACTTCCAGTGTCTCCCAGTTGTATGGTGAGTAGGATTTCAAGATGTGGGAGGGGAGGAAGGAGGGGATACAGGAAGGGAAAGAGGAACATGAATTTACTTTTTTGTAAAGACTACATACTGTATATGTCCATAATATCTAGATTGAAAGGGGGCAACCATGGGTGTAAAGTTCACTGTAGACTTCTCAATTTGCAGGTTTTTTTAGATTCTGGCCCTGAGCTGGCTTTATCTGCTTAGGAAGTCTTATATCCTTAAATCCAGTAGTCACATTTACAATGTCCCAAAGATAAGAGAAGAATTAGTCCCCAGGAATCAGAACTCAGAATAAAAAAATCAATTTGCATGTCTGGATTGCTCCTCAGTTTACATAGTTGATTCGCCAGGCAGAAAAGTGCATAATTCAAAGCCATTCAGTAATGGTAAAGTGTGAGGTTTCCTTTAGCTAGGAAACAATTAGTAGACTTCACCTTGACTACATAGTTCTTGAATGTATTCACATAATCAATGAGTACTGTACCAAGGGAAATATGACCTTTGGTATTTAAATTGAGCTAACAATAGGAATTCCTCTGGTGTTTGTATTCATTTTTTATATTGTTACTGAGCAACCAAGAAATTCCTCAAGAAATAGTGATATCAAGTTTCTTTTTGTGAAAATGAGAAGAGAAGTGACAGAATGTTTTATACTGGTGAAAGCTATCTTTCCCTATCACAGCTATTTCAGTGACAAATCTTATTGTAGGGCATATTATCAGCCATAATAGCTTTTCTTGCTCTATTGACCTGTCTAGTCTTCTATATTCAATCAGCACTATTGTTCTCTGAACATTTACATTTACTCTTATCCTCCCCATCCTTTCTGTACTGTAGGCATCTTAGAGTCTCTATTTAATGATTTTTATAATAAATGTAATGGCAAAGTATTACAGTATAGGATGGGTATGTGGTTTTGAGATTCCCCCCCCCCCTTCTTCCCAAGTATGTAGTTGACAGTAATAAATTGCTTTTGGAGATTGAAAGTTTTTATGCCCTTTGGTTAGTCCGTGTAACAAAGGGATGGGAGTTTCAGAAGATCTTAATGTTTCATTTGTCCCTTTTAATTTAAGACTTTGCTTCTTAGATCTTATATGCTGTGATGGATTTCAAATTAAGGTATTTTTTCCTGTTGGGCACAGAAACAAAAAGCCTGTGTGTATTCTCTAAGAAAACAATTGGAAATTAGATTACTTCAATATAATTATGACATAATTAATATTTTCTATATTCTTGGCACACATTCTGTAAACATGAGCAGGAAGGCCATTCTAGGCAGAAATATTTCAAGAAACAATCTGAAATCATAAATAAGGCATTAATTGGTTGTTATTGGAATTAGGATTTGACCAATTTTTCTTGCTGGTGGAAATGGATTCTCAAACAAAGTTGCCATTTGTGTTTTACTGCTTTTGGAAAAAGCTAGATATGAATTGCAGCCTGCTCTGTGTCATTCATTTTCAAAGTTGTATTTTCTTCCATCTACATGCTGATAATTACTATTTGTACTTTTGAAAAGTATGAGACACACATGCTCCATTCTTCATATCTGAAATCTATTCCTATTTCTATTGGATGAGATACTTCCTGGATAATTGCAATACCACCAAAACCTCAATCCCAGTTGAATCACTGATGATAGTGCTGATCTTTTGACAGTTGGTTAGGTAGTTGGCTACTTCAAGACACCTGCTCAGCTCTTCTGTTCAAATAACAAACCTGTTGCCGGTGATTTAATTGTTGAAACTCCATCAGCTAATGCTCAGTCTCGCTGACAAATGGAATTATGCAGTGATAGGGGAACTATCTATAAGCCAAAGGAAAAGACCAACACAAATAATAATAGGAAAGGGGATAATTCAGCAAAGGCTTGGGTTTATTCTCATAATTCCTCCATTTTCCTGATAATCTGATGGTTCTTTACTAACTAGGATATTCAAATTCAATATTCATTCAAATATCTTTTTTTTTTTTTTTTCATCAGTTTTTACAGTAAAAAAGAAAAATAGTTGGACACAAAAATTCATTATTGGGAAATGGGGAAAAAAAACAAAATGATTTCTAATTAAAAGTTTTGGACAGTTGTACAACTTGATAAAGGTATTTGGCCACCTGAGTGTGAGTGTAGAATTCCTTAAAAAGTAATAAACATAAAATTTACCAAAGTGGCCCTTGTAATTTTGAAATCATTTGGGGCATAGGAATTTCTACCTCCCTGGATCCACAAGGGCAAAGTCTATGCAAATAAGAGTCCCATGGTATCTTCTTACCAGTAGAACATTTCACCTGCTCCATTCACAGGAATTAATTGTCCAATTGTGCTTTTATCTTTTGTTAGAAAAATCTAAAATTTCATATTTATTATAATTTATTTATCATATAGTTTATCATATTGTATATTTACACACACACACACACACACACACACACACAGATACACACATTCCTTTATTATTTTTAAAAATAACTCAAGATGGTGAACATATCCAACACAACTTCCTCTTCCAATTTTGGACTGAGAGAGAGTCATCCACCTGAATTTCATGGCTAAGGTGGGCCTCACTCACTTTCTCTTGCTTTCTAGACTGGTGCCTTAACCACTAAATCAAACTGGCAAACTGATTATTGTTTCTCATTACAGTAGGATGCCAGGGATCTCAGTGTACACTTCATGCTTACAGAAGGCAAAGAGAGAAGAACTGCATCATCATCAGAGAATAAGATTGGGAGATGCTCTCTGCTAATTTAAGTGCAGGGATATCAACTTCCTGTAGACTTTTAATCAGAGAATTGATACATATGTTAAAGAGCAACAGTGCTATATCATTGTTTCATCCCCTTGGTAGTCTGAATAAAGTCAGAAAGTTTCCCCTCTCCCCCAGTTCCATCTTTAAAGCCAATTTTATAATGTAGTTTATGAATAAGGATTAAGAGACCTTTTGATAGTGCATCTGCTCAGGAAGTCCCAAAGTTTTACTCTGAGAAATTATCAGAGGCTTCCTTGAAATCAATAAAAACTGGATATAGATTCAAGTCAGATGTGAGTCTGCCAGGTGTTGAAACACTATGCAATGGTTTATAGTAGAATGTTCCAGCTGAACCCCTGCTTGCTCTGGGTTGACTATTCCCTCTTCTATTACACAGATTTGGTACCTGGCATATAGTTTGCTAATTATGTTCAATAGACTAATTGGCTATAATTATCCAGATCACTTTGATCACCCCCAGTGCTCTGGAATGTTAGCTGTGTGGTTGATGTATGAAAACAAAGAGCCAATATAAGTGTCCACCAGTTTGAATGGGATTTAATTACCGTACCTGGGGGGGGGAGAGGATACAGTCACTCGTATGTTTTTTATCACATTTAAATTGGTTAATGAGAGTTTTGACTTCTTTGCATGTAACTGGGGGACACTGCGGAAGTGAGGCTAATAGTATATCCATCATATAGGTGTTGGCAGATGGATCACAATAAAGGCCATGGAAATGGAGGATGGGATTTTATAATGGAGCTGTGTAATGTTATGTGAACATTTTGACAAAATAGGGAGATATTTTTGGAATTTGTGGCTGTGACCATTCTTGAGTTCAGGTGCATGTTTTCTTTCCACTTAAATAAATCTTCCAAAACAAGAGTTTCAACTAATAACCAGGAACCTCTGTGGAATATCTGGGGCTCCAACGAATCTGCTTCCCCTATTCTCTGTGGGATAGGAGAGCATTCAAAGGCTTGAAGAGACCTGAGAGGAATAGATAGAGAAAACTTTCACAGAACGGGACTTTCTTATGGTTGTAAGACCATTCAATTTTTTGTGGTGCCTCCCATATTATTTCATAACATCTCCCCAAAAGTATTTCTGTAGTATCTCAGGAGCTTCGGCCAACTGAATTCACAATTTCCCTTTTAATATATTTAGACTGAAACAACGGTATGCTATTATTCCAGTTATTAAGCAGAAAACCACATCAATTGTGAATGAAAATTTCTTTATTCACAATAACAAATATTAAATCCTTGCAGTTTTTAAAAATAAAAATCATCTACCCAGGAAAAAAGTACCAAAGGGGCTCTCTGATGAAAATGTGCATTGCCTGAGGCAGTGGATGTACTCTGCAAATTGCATGGAGTGCATCCCAAATGTACATGAATCTGAAGCTAAACATTTTGAATATCAGCCAGCATGCCTACAGCTCAACAAAAGGTTGCCTATTATTAGAACCATAATCTGTAGCAGAAGAACCAGATGTTATTTTCAGATTTTTATTTTTTTTTAATGGCACTACTAATGAAAATTCGATATGATTCATTTTTTAGCGAACTGACTGGGAATTTGTGATATACATTAGGAGCATGTATGCAGAGTTTTTCTCCTCTCCCTTTTTAAAGTTTTATTTGTTTTATTAATATAATATATAAAAATTCCATTTTAATCAAACAGTGTGTTGTCTGGGTACTATTGTTTTTAGGCAATCATAATCAAGATGTTTACAATAACATTCATCACAATAACATTAATACTGTAATAACAATAATATTTTGTTTATCCATTTTAACAAATTTCCATTTTAATATTTATCCCTTTTATGTCCCTTTCTTTCTAACTTCTGTTTTTATTGTCTAGCCAAGAGTTTTTCATAATATATATGACTGATATGTTCCCCATTTTTGGATGTAGACTCAAATGAGGCAAACCACACTAGATATTTAATATTTCTTTTTAAATGTATCTTCTCTTTTCTGTATTTCTTTGCCTCGGTTGGAAAGGAATGTGGCTGTTACTGACCTAGACAGGAGCATCCCTAGGAATGCTAACTTCTCTCCCCATTGACAAATGGAGACAAATTAAGTGCTGAGTCACATTGTTAGCATTATGAATTATTTAAGATGACATGCACCCATTAACATGTCATTCACCATAGCAGAGTTTGAAAGCTATATTAACCTTCTGCAACAGGCTGTGTGCTCATAAAAATGGAGTAGGAGAATGGGGAATAGCTTTGATTTAGCTCAGGAAAAAAAAGGGTTGAAAAAACAAGAAACAAATGCTCTGTGAATGAATGAAGTATAGAAAGGGGGGAAAAAACCAGTTCAAGGGACAAAAGCAGGTAACAACTTTGTCTAAATGACACAAAAGTCTGTGCAATGTTTTGAGTTCTTTGTAGCTCTTCACCAGATGATGTGAAATAAAGATCAGAACATGAGATTAACGCAAAAACATTTAGAATGAGTCTGTGTATGCAGCCATGAACAGAGCCAGTTTGGCGTAATGGTTAAGGCATCATGCTAGGTATCAGGAGACTTTCAATTCTAGTCACACTTTAGGCATGAAGCCACCTACGTGATCTTGAGCTAGTCACCTCTCTCAGCCTTAGGAAGGAGGCAATAGTAAACTACTTCCAATAAACCTTGCCAAGAATATTACAGGGACTAGTCTGGGCAGTGGACACGAGTCATCTGGCAACCAACTGACTCAAAGACATACACAAAATGTAACCATAAGAACGCATGCAGTTTAAAGTCAATTAGTCTCCAAATGGAAGCTGCATTAGTTCCTATCATATTTCTCCAAAAATAAGACTGGGTCTTGTATTAATTTTTGCTCCAAGAGAAGCATTAGGGCTTATTTTCTGGGAAATATGGTACTAAATGCTTTTGTGGTGTGGTGGCCTAGAGGTGGAGCTCTTGCCTCACAAGCAGGAGTCTGTGAGTTCGATTCTAGGTAGAGGCAGATATTTCTTTCTCTGGGCACACTGAGAATATATCTGTGGAACAAAACTCCTCATTGGTGACAGAAAGGACATCCAGCCAGTAAACACTCAGTTCCATTCGTTTGCCCAGATTCCACCACACAAGGGAGTATGGGGTCATTAAAATAGGAGAAGGATGACAGTACTAAATGCTTTTGTCTGACTGAAGATCTTAACTGGGGCTTATTTTGGGAGTTGGGCTTATGTTATGAGCACCCTGAAAAATCATGCTAGGACTTATTTTCTGCTTAGATCTTATTTTCAGGGAAATACGGTAATGCCTAAACAAACAAACAAACAGACAAAAAGCAAAAATTGCAATCCCTTGCCCATCCTGAAAACACAAAAGCTATCAGAATCAGGAGTTTCTTTGTTTCCTTGAATAACTAAATGAATGCCTTTGTTAACCAAACAATTTAAGTGGTATGTAACTAAAGGTAGAATATGATTGAGGAGTGGAAGAGGATGAAATCCTCCCAGCTATAAAGTCTCTTTGGAAAGTGATTTGTAAAACCTTGGAAGTTTTGTGGCAGCACTTATATCACATAATTTCTTTTGCAACCTAACTCTGTGTGTGCATTCAATGGAGCAAAATTTCTGGGAAGTATGTTAAGGATCACAGACTAAATTTTATTTTACTTTTTAAGTGTTCTTGAAATGGCTTGAATTTTATGTTGTCCTGAGATGAACAGAAGGCGATGGAAAAGAAGCAGAAGGAGAGGACAGTAAATCAAGTTGTTGGTTTTTTTTGCTCCTGCTGTGACAGTCAGTTTTAACCCTCTTCTTTTTCTCCATATGCAAAGTGATTGAAATTTTAATGCACTGTTCATGACTGCAATAAATATAGAGATGCTGTCATAGAACATTCCAGCACTCTCACTAATTTTAACCTCTGTTCTTTACCCTCATAGGGTAGCTGTTTCACAGTGAAAGGTGATGTGAAAGTGTTAGACAAATCAGATAAATATGATAAATTGCTTTATAAAGAAAATTATGTTATTATAGTCCTTACTTACAGATGATATAGAAGGGGTATTGTGATAAAAAGAGCAGATAACCTCCAAAATGAATTTATATAGAAAAGTCAAAGGAAGAAGCAGGCATACTAATTTTCTCTTCAAGTGGATCTTGTCAAGTCTGTCCACTTCAGTTTATTCAAAAGGACTATTGACTATATTGGGGTCCGTTAGAGGCAGAGAATCCCAGGTCTACTCAGCAAAGAATGCCTTTTAATGATGAATTACTAGACCACAGTGCTTCTTTAATCATTGTCCGGTTCACACTCTTTTGTTTTGATCTTGTTGATTTTGCCTGCTTTATAATTTAGACTGGAGCATTGATGGGGATTCCTCATTAATAAGGCGTACGACTTGGTTGGTTTGACTGGTTTATCTGTAACTGTTTTATATCTCTCTGGTGGTGTTTTTGATTTATGTGTCAGGCAGTCAGAATGGCTTGTATTATTTACAGTAGATGTATGAATGGTTGAATGACTCTGCTTTAAAGTAAGAAACTATTTCATCTTTTGAGATACGTCGTCAAATAATAACTTGTAAATGTGGGACGTGGTGGAGGAATGTTATTGGACAGCAGGCAGCTTTGCATAGCAGAAAGCAAGCTGGAGACAGTAGCACTCCATTTAGAAGTACAACTTTTGTAAAAAAAAAGCATTCTTAAGGCTAGTGCTTGCGTGAAAGAAAATATAGATAAACATTAGGTAGGAAATAACATAGTGGTAGGAAAGCCTGAGTTAGTATGGATATCTACAATTAAAAGCCGTGGTATGCTTTCCTCCATTATGAAGCAAATCAATAAAAAGCTGAACTATGCAGGTTCTTGACAAAAGAGAAAGAGAATTGAACTGAGAAAGGAAAAATATCATCTAATCCGAGGCGGTCAAGGGTTAACCTATGTAATAACTGTCACGACTTATGACCAAAATTGCGAG
>JANHFL010006742.1:315395-329337 GCA_032468155.1 Oxyrhabdium leporinum | reverse complement strand
TTTTTGAACTATTACCATCTGGCAGACGGTACAGGATAATAAAAACAAGGACAAATAGGCTGAAAAATAGCTTCTATTCCAGAGCAGTAACTATATTGAATTCTACTGTATAGTGCAATAAGAATGCAATATCAGGTGTTTTCAATTCAATTGTATAGAATGTGAAGGATATGTGTTTGTGTTTTATTTTTATAGTCATAATGTGCACCAAAGATGGCATTTAATTTCGTTGTACAAGGTGCAATGATAATAAAGTAAACTAAAAAAATAAAACTAGTTTAAGATCTCTGGCTGAGGTGTCAAACATTATTGCATAAACAAATATTATCCTTGGCTGAGATGTTTTCAGAGATGGGTTTTGAAAATTGTACATTAAACTAGATAAAATTTCCTGTGAATATTTCATTTTTTTAAAAATGCCACTCTAATTAAATAGGAAAGTGATATACGGAGGGGGAAAAACCCTGTATAGAAGAGAAATAATTTCTTAACAGGTGGAAACTGAATTGTAGCAATACAAAAACATTTTATTCATGCCAACTGTTTGCTATGTTTTCAAGTACCATTGCATTTTTACATTTCAACACAGTGGCAACCTTGTCGTGCTTGAGGGTATCTATTCTTTGATCTTAGCTAATATTCAAAAACACAGATGTGCCAACATCAGGCTTACAGGACAGATGTTGGTTTTTTCCTGGAACAATGAGCGCTACCAACCAAAACTAGGAACAACAGGAGAAGGGGAAAAGAGACAATTATCTACTGTGCTGCATGAATCATACACCAGGATATATACAAATCTACATGCGAATTAGCATACATCAGGATTTCTAACATATTGCTTTAAAATTGCCCGGCAAAACTGAATAAAGATCTGATCAAGAGCATCTAATTAGTGCTCATGTTTTACAGATGAAGGACACTGAGGCTGAGATGCAAGTAATTAAGACAAAATGAGCTACTGCAGATAAAGTTTCCTTGCAATTTTATTCACTCTCATTAAAGTATTATTAGTCAGAAACCCTGGGAAATCTACTGTAAGTCACATACAAACCTACCAGTTGATCTCAATTTGCCCATTGTCCATTCCTGTGATAGAAAATTATCAAATTCACCAGGCTTATTTTGAACAAACAGGATGAAAAACTAGAAAATAAGAATGAACAATGATTTTATAAGCATGAATAGACAGAAGACATCATGTCCGGACTGTGATTTCTTCAACATTACAACTTCTATATCGGAGGTTGACACTATATGTTTGGTTTTTAGTTTATGTAATCAAATCACAGGTTGCTTAGCTATCTTACCTATTGGCACCATAGACTCAGAACAATAACCTTGATATAGAGTAGTTGGCAATAGGGCAGCAATGGGCCAGGTAGGAGAGGTGATCCTTGGCTTACGACCACAACTGGACCAACATTTATATTGTTAAACAAGATGGTTGTTAAGGGAGTCACACCTAATTTTATGACCTTTTCCCCACATCTGTTAAGTGAATCACTCTAGTTATTAAGTGAATCACTCAGTCATAAATGAAGCCAGTTGCCCTTATTGACTTTACTTGTCAGAAACCAGCTCAGAAGGTTGCAAATGGTGATCACACTGCAACTACTGTAAATATATGCCTATGGGGATATTGCAACAATTGTAAGTGTGAAGACCAATTATAACCCACCTTTTTCAGTGCCACTGTAACTTTGAACAGTCATTAAATAAATGGCTGTAAGTTTAGGATTAACTGTATTACTTAAAGCTTTTCACCAATGTAGCTGTAACAGCCTAGAACAGTGTTTCTTAACCTTAGCAGATTTAAGATGCGTGCACTTTAACTCCCAGAGTTCCCTAGCCTCCATGACCTAGAAGAGGGGTGTCAAATTGATGGTCCAAGGGCTGTATGTGTCACGCACAGGCCACGCCCACCCCAGCCCCGCAAAGGGAAAAATGTCACGATATGTCACGTGACAGCAACATGACACAGCGAGTTTGACACCCGTGGCCTAGAAGATCTTGTTTCCATTTTGAATGTGGAAGAGATTGGGTCTGTAGGAAGAAGGCTTCCCTCCGCAGAACAAAATATTCTTTATTTTTAATATTAAAAAGAGGCAGAATAGAATATTTCTCCTGAAGAAAAGGAGGAGAGACTTCTTCTTAAAGGCAGAAAGCAGCCCCAGTCTTCCTGCTATAGGAAAATGGCCTCAAGCAGAAGCATGAAGAGGCTAGTGTTTGGGAACGAAGTTCTTGTATCCATTCAAAAAGACTAGGCCATTCTATTCTTAAGCAAAGAACAACCAGAAACTCCAAATAAGAAACACAATAGCCAAGGAGCCAAAGCTGACAAGATTAGCTCAAACAAATAAAACACGTAGGATTTGCATTTTCCCTTTTTGCCTGTAGGGTCAGCCATGACCCTTACATGACCCCATAGGAATCTGGCAACAGCCATTAAAATATTAAAGGACATATTCTTGCACAGGAACAGGCATCTCAATCACAAAGCCCCAAAGAATGTATAAAGCCCACTACTCTCCATCCCATTTTGTCAGCCACCCTAGAAAGATGTTGCTATCGCTGAAGTTTCTAGTTACCAAATAAATGGAGATTTTCTTTCCTGCAGCCTGCCTTCATTTTATTTTAGCATCTTTCTCCCAGCTTGGAACCAGACCTGATTATTCTTCCAACGAGTCATTGAAACATAAGGCTGTGATTTACCTTAGCCATAGGCTAAGTTGCTGGCTTATTTCAACAAAACAGGGTTGGCATTAAGGAGATTTTAGGGAAGTAATGTAATGGGAAATTGTAATCCTAAACAGCAGTGAAGTCATCCAATTTAATAATGATAGGGAAATAAAGCACCTAAGGATATATTTTATGAGTAATTTATATTACATCATGCAGTCTGGACATAGTAAGTTTTCACTAGCACATAGGTGGTGGGATTGAATATGGGATCTTCACATCTAAGGGCTTATATTTAAAAACAACAACAACAACAACAACAACAGGGCTATATGAATTTCAGGGATAAGAGCAGCTTCTGTTTTCATTTGTACTAAATGGTGTCATGGAAGCATCAGCGTAAACAAGCCCTTAAGCGTCTGTCTGTAAACAATTTTTGTAAACTATTGTGCTGTCTTACCCTTGAAAAATCCGTGCAATCATTGCACAAATTGTCACCACATCCCTGCTTCCCATGTTACAGCTATGAGGGGTGATATATTGTCACAAGGATGAATCACTGAAACCAGTCATTTCTAAGTTAACCTTTATTATTTTAAGATTCCTGTTCCAGTGATCAAAGGTCTTGATCCAATCTCTTTGCTGACGGATGATGCAACAATTGCTAAATGGGACAATGAAGGATCGCCTAGTGATAATCATGTCTACACAAAAGACCACTATTCTTGCAAACTGTGAATACTGGCTTCTATTGATTGATCCCTGAGGCTTGGGGTCAAATGGATAAAAAGCCAGCTCAGATTTGAAAAATCATACATTTGAGTCAGAAGAGATAAGCACTCATCAGCAGCTCTAGCTATGAAGAGGCGTAAAAACATATATGCCTAGAGTTAACAGAATAACAGAGTTGGAAATAACCTTGGAGGTCTTCTAGTCCAACCCCCTGCTGAAGTAGGAGATCCTGTACCATTCTGGACTATCCAATCTCTTCTTTAAAACCTCCAGTGTTGGAGCACCCACAACTTCTAGGGGAAAGCCATTCCATTGACTAATTGTTCTCACTGTCAGGAAATTTCTCCTTAGTTCTAGGATGGATCTCTCTTTGATAAAGTTTCTATCCATTGCGTCTTGTCCTGCCCTCAGGTGCCTGGAGTTGATGAAGTCTCACACACGCTAGTCTGACTCCCAGTGGCAGTTTGCTTTCTTTCTATTCTAGAAAACCAATTTGATCAAAATAGATGCATGCTGGGGATTTCCTGTCCATCCTATATCTTTTTCCTACTACATCTGCCTTTCTTAAACTACAATCTTGAGTATTCTTACTTGAGATAAGCTCATTAAGGTTGGTACCACTTACTTTTGAGTAGACGTGTATAGAATTGCAATGTTAGGGTTCTGAAAGTATATTGATGATGAAGGTGTTGGTGCTAGAGATTCCATTTTAACTAGAAACTTAGAGGAATGAAGACTGAGGAAAGTCACCTGCTGGTTTTATTCCTCAAGTCCTGTTTTTGCAAAGATCTGTCTTGTTTTTGGCCCTTTTTCAGTCTACACCAGCTGAAAAGAGGAAAATAATGTATTTTTAGCTGTAAATAACTTAATTTTAACATTAATTCTGTTTTGAGAGAACTCTCTAATTTCTCCTAAATTGACAAAGACATTTACATTTGCCCAAATGTATAATAGTAACCCAAGTTTAATGTTTGAAAGAAAAGCACCCTTCAGACTTCTAGGAAAGCTACTCAGGAAAACATAGAGTGAGTAAAAAGAGATTTTTCTTGAATGGGTTCACTAATGATCAACACATCTTAGTAGACCTTGGCACCAAGCCTACTGTGTTCCATTACTAAAGAAACAAAATTACTGATTCATTTTTTTTGATCCAGCTGAGAACAATAAATGGAAAGTAATAAAAAGGTTTCTGCTTCTCTAAAAAGAAATATGTTTCCGTGGTGTACTTAATTTTTTTCTAGCCAATGGTGGAATCTCTGTAATCGTCATTCTCAACTGAGAGAGTTCTAAACCTACTTCATCAAACTCCTTATAAAAACCTGTATTTGCTCAGGTGATAACAGTATGGGGGCAGAGTTGTCTCTATACCCTTTCTTCTACATCATAACCAGGGATTTGGAGGGGGGGGGTCACAATGAGCTTCTGCAGCTGATTGTGCATAAATATTTGAAAGACCTGGGTTGTCAACGTCTGATGTTGTAGTTGAATATAATGTTATTGATTAGTCAGTTGACCATATCAAGAAACAATGGGCATTAGCCATAATAAAACAGGATTAAATAAGGTAAAATGAATTATGATGAGATTAAAATAGAGTAACAAAAGATAAGAGTGAGATAAAGTAATGGAATGGAATGGAATGGAATGGAATGGAAAAACATAAGATGAGTACTAGCGTACAAAACAGTATTTGTTTAGATGAATTAATGTGTTCTATAAATATATTCTCAGCTGAACAGTTTTTTAATAATAACTTTATTAAAAATAAAAACTAATGCAAACTAAAATGTAAAAGAAAAAATAGAGTGCAGAAAAGAAAAAAATTGAAAAATAGAGAAGAAATAAATAATAATAATATAGTAAATCAAAAAAAGAAATGTATAATGTCTTTCTTCATCCCAATAGGTATAAACAATTTTAACTTATCACCATCTCTTAAATTAAAACAAAACTTTTTTTCCCATATCACATCTCGTATCTATAAACAAATCCTTAAAGCCTTGTCATTTCAGTCCTGATGTCAGCAAAAGTTCATTAAGGCTTAATAAAAGAGATAACAAAGTATGTCTTTTAATCTTAATCAAATAAATCAATTCAAATAATGTCTTAGAACTTTATTTCTTCTCATTTTTGTCCCTTCTCACAAAAGTCTTCAAACTTTAATGAGTCTCTTTTGTAAATACAACATAGAAAAATTATCCAAGTCACTCTGTTGGTTTGTTATTTGTATATCCTTTTTCATTATTAAGACCTTAGCTGACTTATTTTGAATACCCGGATGGCAACTCTTTTTATATCATTCTTGTAGCCTGTTATTTTTAAGTTCACTGTCAGGTCAGTCTCCATCTTGTCAGATATAATTTCTCCAAGTCTATCTATCAAGGCAGACACTCTTAAAATTAACCTCTGACTCCATTGTTCAAAAATATTCTTCAATATGTCCAATATTAAAATGTTTTGCTTCATTCTGTAAATCAAACTTAAATAGTCTTCTCTTTAAATTGTAATCTTGTTCCTTCTGGTTTTGTCTATGTGCAACTTTCAAAGTCTCATCCTATCAGTTAATTTTTTTCATGAAAATTCTAAACCAAAGCATTTTCTTATGGGAAGGATTCTTATAATTAATTCCAAAATCTTATTTCAAATCCATCTGGGCCCTTAGTCTGTTTGTAACTTTTCAAAATCATCCTGTAACTGTTCTAATCATCCTGTGGCTATTCATTTCAAAGAATCCTTAAACTGGTTTTCAAAACTTATTTTGCTAAGAGTTGAAGGGAACTCACAGGGACACGGTGATTGCTTGTTAACTGAAAAGCAGTTAACAAGCAATATCCAACAGGAAGTATGCAAACCATGTGTCCTTTTTGAAGTTGCCAACCACAGTTTCAGCAAGATGATTATTCCTTTGTCTTCAAAGCTCTAAACCCACTGGAGTCTACTGTCTTGTGGTTTCTTGCAAGAAACAATGGTCTGAGCACTTGTGGGTGATCTCAAATACTCTCCTTGTTTGGAGAGAAATTACAAAGAGTCAGTTAATTCACCAGCTCTTCATTCCACCACAGTTATCAGCTATGCTTTCAGCAGAGTTATCTTCAATGTGCCCGGAAGTTCCTGACTATAAACTTAGCAGTTCTAATGATTATATTTATATTTGTGTTCTGAAGGAAATACAGTCCCAACCTATGCATTCCCTGTTACCAGTAGCTATTGATAACTGGAGCTGCAAGAATTTGTTCAATCCTTTTTTTAAAGATAGCTAATCAACATTCTAAATCCTTTTTATAAAGAGGCACCCAGAACTGTACACACACAAATATTCCAGGTGATTGTGCAAACTTCCTGAAATTTTAGAGTATGTGACAGATTAAGATGTACCAAACAATTGACTCTGAGCTCAAAGTATTTATTATCTGTGAACAGCATTCCAGGCTTCAGCCGTGATCAAGTACAATAAAGGTGAACAGATACAAATAAATGTCTTCCCAGACATTTAAACTTTCTGACAGATCCCTCTATCTCCTTGTACTTAAATGTTTCTCTCTACATCTTTAAAACTTTATAGGTGGGAAATTGTTTGGAAAGCATTTGGAAATAGTTTCAGTCTTGTTGCTTTTGTGCAGTCTGCTTGCTAAGAATGGATTCTTCTAATCTAAAGGGTTGCCAGATACAGGATTTAAACAATGGGAGATCTTATTAGATGGTAGCAAATAAATTCAGAAAATTATGTTTACTGACTTCTAGTTGTCATCTGGACAGAACCGGTGGCCCCCATTCCTGAATCTAAGTGACTTGCTATTTATTACAATTTTTTTGTGTGTGTAATTTATAATTGTTTAAAAAGAGAGAGAGGTTGCCCTTAGATTTCACAATAAATAGACATATGTAGCTTATGGGAGGGGGGGCAATAATTAAATATGTGGTATCAGAGGGCTCTGTGTTCTAACTATAAGCAGCTATCATAAGAATAAGAACTTCTGAGCAAGAATAACTTCTTTTTTATTTTATTATATTGATTTTCTATTAAATACATTTCTTAGTGCTTAATAAACATCATGTTGTCTGAGTATATAATTTGCTTAACCATACAAATTACATTCTTAATCTCCACCCCTTTTTTCCAACCATTGATAAAATAAATTCCATGTTTGATAATATTCTACATCCTCTTTCTGTTTAATTTTGAATGTCAATCTATCAAATTTTGCACAATCTAGTATCTTCTTGACTATCTCTTCATCTTGTGGTATATCTTCATTTTTCCAATATTGTACAAAAATAATCCTCGCTGCTGCTAAGACATGTAATATTAAATATATACTTTTCTTACAAAGTTTTTCTGATATTATACTTAATAAAAACAATTCAGGTTTAAAATCTACACATTTTCGTATCTTTTCTAACCACCTGTGCATCTTTGCCCCAAATTTTTTTTGCTTTGAGACAAGTCCACCACAAATGATAAAATGTGCCCATATTTGGTTACACTTACAACATTTGCTAGACATATTTTTAAACATTTTAGCTAATCTAGCAGGTGGTAGATGCCATCTATAAAACATTTTATATAGATTTTCTTTATAAGAAGTTGCCATTGTGGCTCTGTGTTCTAACTATAAGCAGCTATCATAACAATAAGAACTTCTGAACAAGAATAACTTCTGACAGGCAGTTGGGACTATTTACAAAATCCTAAACCTTCAGAGACAGACTATACTGTATAATACAGAGTGCAAGGTTTCTTTATGTCAAATTTCAGCACATTTAATCCAGAGTGGGAGAAAGTTAAATATAGGCTTAATATTTCTATAAATTTGTATAACAATCATGGGAATTTTGAAAGATTTCTTTAACTGATAGATACCCTTACCACAGAGGCTAAAAAGCATTAAAATCAAACATTTAAGGACATTTGTTCTTCTTTTCATAACTATTGATTGTGAGAATCAAATTGGAAATGATAGTAATGCTGTCTTTCTTAACTCTAAATGCTGGCTATAATTACTGCCAGTGACTTTGAAAGCTTTGGATGTCTCAACCAAGAAACATCATTTACTTAAATGGAGTTGCCCACAGCTCCAATCATCCTCTTTCCAAGTTGTTTTCACACTGTGTGGCCTTAATTTTCCCCAAAGTCCAAATCTTGTTTGTGAGTTTGCCTGCCTGCCTGCTGGGTCCATCTTGTCTCAATGACATCTTCCTATCAACTGAACTCTTTGTGTTCTGGTTATCGATCTGCTGTTCAGCACAGACGTGGAATGAAAAATACTATCTTTAATGCCTTGCTTTCTTGAGAGCATTTGATGTTTGGAGATAGGAGTTCATGGCCAGTTGAGATTTATTATACTTTGGCTGCAATTCTGTGTGTGAATAAATGCTTGACATCTTTAGCAAATTCTTGAGGCTTTTCCATGTCTTAATGAAATAGACAACCTGGGTAGCTTTTTCGTCTTCTGTTTCCACACATTGTGCTTCTGGTGTTGTTACTTATTTTAAAATGCTTTTAACCATTTGTAAACCATTCAGAGTCAGTTTGAATAGGGTGTTCTATAAATTTAATAAGCTATCATTATGGTTAGTCACACAGTCAGACAGATGTTTAGACAGGATTGGGCATTTTAATCCATTTATTGTGTCCTTCCCAAGGAGCTGGGAGAGGCAGATGTTTGATGGTGTTGGAGCTATTATTGCAAGTTGTGAGCTTTTCAAAGTAAAGCTGCCTTTTGCAATTGACTGATGGGGATTTTGTCAATGCCGATGGTGTTCAAATGGTGCTCCAGATGTTTTGGGATTGCACCTATTCCTATTGGTAGTATCGTTATTTGTTTGATTAATTCCGATAGCTGCCCATCACAAGTGACTCCATCTTTGCTTCCTTTTGCCACAGACATTCTACTTCTATTTGCAGGTCCTTGTATTTTTTATTTTCTATAGTTCTTTCTCTTGTGTTCTGCTACGTCCAGGTGCTGCAACATCCACTATCCAGACTTTTTTTTTCTCTTTCTTATCAACAATTGTTATTATTATATATACAAAAATTTGAAATCACAGTTGTCAGTTCTTTAGCTGATATTCGCCAGATCATTTGCATCAAGTTTGTCCCAAAACGTAGAATGTCATAACAAAACCAGCATAGTATATGCGCAGATCCAAGCAGTGTGGCCTTTTGTAATTGACAGATGGAAATTTTATCAATGTGCAGATTTTCTAACTGCCCTCCAAGGTTTTTTTAGTGTGTGGCACTCAAAGTGCTGATAGTCCATTGGGACCACTACTGCCAGTTTATGCCCAAAAAGTTATAAAGAATAAATTACCCAATGCAATAAGAAAATTACAATCTAAGAAAAAATCTCTTCAGTGGAACAAGACAGGTACATTGCCAACTTCAAAAGTCGCTACAAAGCCTTATGTATTAAAGATGAATGCACCAATTATTTCTGCAAACAGGAGGAAAAGCTGCTAAACTCAAATTCTACGTGAGCCTTTTACAACTTTGTTAACTCGAAACTTAAAGACTCACAAGTGATTCCACCCTTAAAAGGGCAAAACGGGGTTGATTGTAATGACAATGTTGGTCAGGCCAATCTCTTCAATTCATTTTTATTTCAGTTTTTATGGATAGCAATGGTTGCAGTCCCTCATTCGCAAGTCGAACCACAAATAGTTGTAGCAAATTGCTGAATATTAAATTTACAGTAGATAATGTTGAATTAGCATTATGTAATCAATAGCCATCGCTATCCACAGGACCAGATGGATTATGTGCTTTTTTTCTGAAAAAAAATGCTACCGTCCTAGCTGAACCTTTGTGTACAATTTTTGAAGTATCATTTTGAACTAGTTTCCTGCCTGATCTATGGTCATCAGGTATAGTTATACCAATTTTTTAAAAGGTGACCCTAGTTCAGTCGAAAATTATAGACCAATTTCTTTGTGTTGTGTTACATGCAAAGTTATGGAATCAATTATAAACCAATCCATCATTTACCACTTAAAGACAAATAATTTGCTATCCGACAAACAGTTTGGCTTTAGGAAAAACTTGTCCTGTAATTTACAACTTTTGCACTGAAAAAACATCTGGACTACATGTCTTGATCAAGGTAAAGCTGTTGACGCAATTTACATAGATTTTTGTAAGGCTTTTGATACAGTAGTACATAATAAACTGCTGTTGAAATTAAATTCTTATGGCATTTCTGGACCTTTGCATAAGTGGTTTGCTGCTTTCCTGTCTAATAGACTGCAGAAAGTCAAAATAGGGAACCAGTTGCCAAGCATCTGAATTTTGATCACATGATCATGGTCGTAACTATGAAAAATGGTCCCTTTTGGGAAAACAAGCCCCCTTTTTTTTAGTTCAGTTGTAATTTTGAATGGTCACTAAATGAACGATTGTAAGTCGATGACTACCTGTACCAAAGTATCTGCAGACTATAGCAGCTTTTGCAACATTTCTGATTCACAGATATAGAATATAAAAGCAGGTTTTTTTGTTTGCTTTTTGCTTTTTTTCCACAGTGGACATTGACTTAGGTCTCTTAGGTGATGAGCAGGGTAGAAGGATGATAGGTTGATTACCCTGCTGTTGTGTTTATTGGGCTGTGCTGATGCATCTTTCACAGTTTTTACTATCCTAGTTCCGCATTGCTGGGGAGAACAAGCAAGACCCATAAAGATGACATGTTTGCCATCCTGCTCCCTGATGGGACTTCAATGTATTACCTGGATCTAATTATCTCATCTTCAGCTGACAGAGGGGCTACCATAGAACATTCTCCAACACTGGGGGGGCTCAGCAAAGCTTCCAATGGGCTGTCTAATATAATGATATATTTTTGAACCTCTTGCTCATTGGATGAACAAGCAGAGGTAAATCATGTATTGACCTTCAAGCATTTATAAACTGTGGAACATCACATTTTCATCAGAGCCATAGGGGCAGTAAACTATAGTTCTTCTGCTGTGAAACATGGTTTTAGTTATGCACTGTGTTACTAGGGTTTGTGCATAAACAACTATATATCATTTGTGGCACTTGTCACCTTCTTTATTGAAAGGCAAAACAAAGAGTTGAGGACAAAAATCATTACTACTTTAGCAATTTTTCACAAAATGCTTTTGTTTTGTACTTGACATACAGATGGGACACAATACCATAGTATGAATGATGTATGGCACTCTGACAAATTTAATTTCCTTTATAAAGCAAGGATCAGAAGAGTATACCAATGTGGAGGAACAGATTGCATGGGGGTGCTTTAATATTAGAAGAATGAATAGAATGATAGATAGACAGACAGAGAGACAGATATAGATAGATATGCAAGGTTTAATTGGCTTGTTTAGTTGGTCAGTTAAAATTTAGCTGTATATCAGTTATGCCCAAGTTTATTTAATTTTTACTGCAAATTAATAGCACCGAAATGTGGTTTTGTATGTGTTATTTTTCTAGTCTATATTAACAAAGAAAGGAAAGAAGAAAGAGTGATGAATGGATGCACATTTATTCTACAATGTACTTTTGTTTAACTGATGAATTATTTGTTTTAGATGTATTTTAATATTTCAGAAATAGAAATAAATATTGAGATTGAAATATGAAATATGAAATAGAATAATTTGATAGTTATGAGTCAAAATATTAATCAATGAAAATTATTTATTGGCTAGCAATATTAATTTGCTTGGTGTTTAAGTGGGATTTAAGAAGAAAAAAAAGATGTCCTATGATATAGGTTAAAAATATTTGAGGAGTTTGTCTTGGCAGATATTGATTAAGATACTTAAAGAAAATATTGGAAACAGTAGATGTGGCTTAAATTAATACCTTTTTATGACCTTGATAGTTATAATCCTTGGCTGAAAAGGAAATTAATTTAAGCTGAATAGAACTGAGTAACCTATGTCATATATATAAAGAGTGCCCTAAGTAACAATTTAATTGATTGATATTCTGTAGGTGATAATTAAAAAAATGGTAAGTTTGTTAGCACATATACGTACATGCATATTCACCGGAAAACCACTACTGGAAATACAGCAATGTCTTTAACCAATTATTTCAACCCAACAAACCTGACAGAGTTGTTATGAGAATAAAAAGGATGTTTGTGAAAACTACGAGCTCCCAGAAAAATAAACTATAATTTGAAATCAGAATATTTGCAACTCTTCCCCTCAAAAAAAGCATGATTTAGAAATTTTATTTGTGTGTATTTGTGCGTGTGTGTTATTACACACAAAGAGGGAAGGAAAGAAGAGAGAGTGAAATATTTTTCTATAGGATGCTTATAATACTATAATTTCAACATTGTATATCATTTTAATAAATTAAGATGATATTGTACATAATGTATTTTTAAATTTTTTAAATTTTGTTTTATTAGAATACATATAACATAAACAATCTCTTTTGATTATAAATAGATTATATTGGTGATTAACCACTGCCCCCTCAGTGCTATTTTGTTCTATTTTGCCCTCTCACCATGGTACATAGAAACCTAGTCATTTTCTATGGGACACAGGTGACTGAACTTATAAAAATCACTACAGGACAAGATGTATTGAGGCTTGGCATAGAATGACAAATTCTGGCAAGGTTCACTAAGAAGAGACATATTGATTTTTAAATGATTAATAAGGAGAATATAATTGTATTTCATTAAGATGGATGGGATTTCATTTAGTCTGTCTTTCGTCCTTTTTCCACTTCAGATGCAAAAGGAAATCAAGTTATCAGTCGAGCCTTATGTTAGCCTTCCATGGCAACAAGGTCATTTATTGAATAAAGAAGTTTCCAAGAAGCTAGCTTCTCTTTTTAATAGAAAGGACTGTAAATGTGACAGAGATAATGGGAACAGTTTGGAGAATCTCTGGGGAAAACTGAATGTTTTGCAATAATTTTCTAAAATCAAGTTGCAGATGATCCGTTATTGTAATCAAATTTGTGAAACTAGGATGTCCTGTGATTGTTTGTAAGTTTCGTCAGATTTAAAAATCCCGATGCAGCCTTCTGCATTTTGATACCAGTATTTAACCTGTGGAATGACTGAGGAGTTAATACAGGTAGTCTGCGACTTACAACAGTTCATTTAGTGACCGCTCAAAGTTACAACGGCACTGTAAAAAAGTGACTTAGGATCATTTTTCACACTTATGACCATTGCAGCATCCCCATGGTCATGTGATTTTGCATTCAGATGCTTGACAATTGGTTCATCCAGGGCTATATAATCACCTTTTGTGACCTTCTGACAAGCAAAGTCAATGGGGAATCCAGATTCACTTAACAACTGTATTACTAATCTAAGAACTGCAGTGATTCACTTAACAAACATGATAAGAAAAGTTGTAAAATGGGGCAAAATTCACTTAACAAATTTCTCACTCAGCAACATAAATTTTGGACTCAGTTGTGGTTGTAAATCAAGGACTATCAGTATTTCCTTCTGGATTATTATTATTATTATTATTATTATTATTATTATTATTATTATTATTATTATTATTATTATTATTATTATTA
>JANHFL010006742.1:280214-304409 GCA_032468155.1 Oxyrhabdium leporinum | reverse complement strand
AGCAAGGTGCCACCGTCCCACCTTGCCGTGAGTGACATTGAGCTGGCCACGCCCACTCAGTGACATGACCCCCACCAAGCCACGCCCATAGAACCGGTGGTGGAAAAAAATAGATTCCACCACTGCCCCGCGTGCCTTGAATTTGACACTCCTTCTGTAAGGAGTCATCCAGCAGGAGGAGGACAGTTTGGGCAGCTTTGTCTTGGACTTTGTGGTTTGTACATCACAGAGGTGGCCAGCCAGGTATAATTGTTTGGAGTGTAATGTCTTTCACTGACTAGAGCAGTAAACCTACCTGCTGATTCTGGTCCAGCAAAGATCACATGATTGACCAAGTGACAATTTGCAGCAAGGTAGCCAATCAATCAGATTATGTTTTATTACGAAGCCCTGGGTCCTTTTCGTCACAATTCCCTGGCTGTGGGGGTTTTTTTGACCCTTCAACTTGGGGTTTCCTTACAATAGTCATGCAAATACTACCTGCACTACAAAGCATATGAGGTATGTTCTCTCTTTAGCTTTACAGAGTTATTTTTTCTAAATGGTTCAGAGCCTCTTCAGGTCCCATCTCAGGAAGAGAAGTAATAGAGCTGTTGGTAGCTGGCTAGGATATCTTTGTGAGACACTTTGAGGGCAAAATTGGTCAAACTTGTTTTGATTAAAATGCCACCATATTGGCAGTTCAATTGTGAAAATGTCTGAGCCTGTAGATTCAACTCCAGAAGTCATTTCATCAAGGAGTTGATATAAAAGTTGAACAAAAAAGGACACGAACACCTCCTTGCCACACACAGCTGTCACTGGATTCCACAGATGATTGACACAATTCCATCTAATGCTAAAACTGATTTTTTTTCTTTTTAAAGACAACGTTTACACTAAGAACAGCAAACATTTGTCACAGGTAAAGTTTTTAAGCATATTCCCTAGCAGGGTTTAGGAAATTGAATCAAAGTCTGTTCTGAAATCAACAAAAGCTAAGCACAGTTGTGAGTTGGTGCTGTGCGTATGGCCATCTGCAAAATGCTTTAGAGTCAAGTATCAATTTGTTGTGGATCATCCTTCCTTAAAACTACTGTACATCATTTAAGATGTTTCCTGTCCCATCCACTTGTAATTGATTAAATACATGCTATCAAGTCATTATTGGCCCCCAGGGACTACATAGATTTCCTCCATGACAATCTGTCCCTTACTTGTTTCTTCAGCTCTTTCAACATTCCACTCACTGAATGTCGGTGGAGATTCTCAGTCATCCAGGTCATAGTTTTCCCAAAGCACCTTCAGGATTCCACTCACTGCTACTATAACTGAGTAATGATGTTTGTGTTGTAAATTGCCATACGTCATTCTAGATGTGGTGTTCTATAAGCAGAATGTATAAATAAATGCTTTTTCCCCCAGTAAGGTCTGTTTTTACACTTAGCCCAGGTTTGCTTTTTAATATACTCTTTATTTATTTGATCTTTTAGTATACAGATGGAATCCCTCTGTATTTATTTAGAGCTGTGGTGGCACAGTGGTTAGAATGCAGTATTTCAGGCAAACTCTGCCCCCAGCTAGCAGTTCGATTCTGAATGACTCAAGGTTGACTCAGCCTTCCATCCTTCTGAGGTCGGTACAATGAGGACCCAGATTTTGGGGGGGCAATATGCTGACTCTGTAAAATGCTTTAGAGAGGGTTGTAAAGCATTATGAAGTGGTATATAAGTCTGAGTGTTATTGTTATTTAGATTTATATCCTACTTACTTAGGAACAAGGTATTATGCATGCCAATCTCTTTTCCTTTTTCCTCCAACAATCACCCTGTGAGGGAGGTTGGGTTGAGCCTAAAGTGAACTTCTGTGACTAAGAATCTGGGTCTTCCCAGAGCCATGTCACATTTTGATCAATTTCCCCCGGACAATATCACTTGAAATTGATTTGATACTTTGTGGGTATTTCTTCCGGTCTCCAAGTTCTCAGAAAGAGTTTGAAACCACTCTGTGTTTTTCTCACCAAAGCTGACTTTGAAATGCGAAGAAAAATGGTCTTTCTCGAGCTCTGCAGTCTTATAGAGTTGTGCTTGTAAGCAGACTCCAGAGAAGTTTCCTTTATTCTATAAATCATTTACTATTTCTGCCAAACTGTCAGGTGGAAAAGACCAGGTCCACATATGAAAGTCCAATTAAACTGATTTATTGCTATAACTTAGGCACAAGAATCTTTTCAACTAACAGACAGCACCTGCTAAGAGTTAGATAATGATAAGCAGCATTTAAAGCCAGTTGGACTTAGTTTTCTTGCAGCTACGTAGGGATTCTAGGCTAATCCCTCTTTTCACCCCACCCCCAGGTTCTGCCACTCCTTTTCCCATATCAGCAGAGACAACAGCAAAAATTCAGAAAGTCACAGGGCTGATCTGAAAGTGGACCAAGTGCCCATGTGTGGAAGTGCCCATTGTTTTACATAATTTGTTCCAATTCCTCAGTTTAGGCTTACCCTTGTACATTTGGACCTTCTGTTCCATAAGAACAGACTTTAAAAGATGCCACATGACATGTGAGAAGACTAAATCAGAAGATTGTGGTCAGGAGCTATGGTGGCGCAGTGGTTAGAATGCAGTGTTGCAGGCTAATTCAGCTCACTGCCAGGAATTCGATTCTCACTGGCTCAAGGTTGGCTCAGCCTGCCATCTTTCCAAGGTTGGTAAGATGAGGACCCAGATTGTTGGGGTCAGTATACTAACTCTGTAAATCACTTAGAGGAGGCTGTAAAAGCACTGTGAAGCACTATATGTCTAAATGCTATTGCTGCTATTGCTAATAGATAAAGCATTCCATAGTGAACAGAGCTGTTCTTTTCATAATATCCTTTGTTTCTCAGGAAATAATCCTGAGCTTTTTTGAACACGAAAAGCTACACTCATTGTATAAACTCTGCTCCTGTAAAAATGCTCAATAACAATAATAAAAAAAGAATGATGTTAAGAAGATGGCTTTGTTGAAATTGGAGGGTCAATATGTACAGCCTAGTGGTAAGCAAGGGGCTGAGCCCTCTGACCTCTAAAATTAGAAGTTGAAGTTTTTGTTCGGAATGTTACATGACAAAAATAGATACAATTTACTATCTACAGAACACAAGTGGGCAACTCCAGCAAATTTTAGTGTGTCTGTGTTGTGGCTAAACGGTATGCATTGCATCATGCTTCTGTAACGAAACAGATATTTCAGAGTGGAAAGAGGTGTTGGTGAGAAATTGTGGACTCTGTGGAATGAAAGAAAGAGTAGGGCTCAACACTGAAGAGTCTTATGCCTAAGGATATTTAACCATGTAGTAGGATTGTATTATTACTGTTATCCTTCTCACTTTTCCTATTACTACTCTTATTGATATCTTGTAACTATCACTTGTTGATTCTATCTTATGACTTATCATTATATCTTATGATTTATGAATAATCACTGTTGCTTGTGTGTATACTAAGAGCTTATGCACCGTAGTCAAATTCCTTGTGTGTCCAATGACACTTGGCCAATGAAGAATATCCTATATTCTATTCTCTAAGAGTTGGAAGGCAAATCTATTGGCAACTGATCTCTTAAAGGACAACTCAGCCAAAGAGACAAGAAACCTAGACAGCCACTATTAAGTCATCTATTTCAAGTTGACTTCACCTTCATGAACTTCCTCTATACGCAGCTGGGAAATTCTTAATTTTTAATATTGCTATAGTATATGTTACAGAACTCTGTGGTTGCTCTTGCTTCCATGATCAATGAGAGGTGACACTGGGTTGGTTTCATTTCACAACTTAATTTCTACTCCAGAGTCCCTACTTTTTTAGGGTTGGATCATCTGGCTTTTTGGCTTTTTCACCCATTCAGGGAAACATCCCAATATATTTTTGGGCAAGAGCAGAAAGCTGTAGCTATGATGTAGTAGGGAAAGTAGGATCCAAAGAAAGCCACTAGGTTTTATAGTGAGTAAGCCTCAATCGTTTTATTACAGTGATTTCATGCTGGTCATAATAGTTTAATGTGTGCCATGCACAGATGATGCTTTCTCTCATGGGGACTTCAAAAAAAAAAAAAGAGATGAAGGCACTTATCTTCATCTCCAGTCCTGTAGCCCTGCGTGCAATTTTACTTTACCGCCACTGCTTTTCAGAGTTCACTGAAATCCTTGCTGAAACACTTGCTCTCCAGTATATTATTATATTTTAAAAAAAGAAAAACTCCTTTAGCAAACTGAAGAAAGCATTGTTACTCTTTATGATCAGATGAATAGATACCAACAACTATCATTATGTGATGCATTGTGCTAAACAGATTTGTGCGCGTGTGATTTCCTTTTCCCCTTCAGATATCGTGCAACATCCAACCGCTTCCTTTGACTCATAGCAATAAAATATTTCAGATCAATAGCTCACTAGGATGCCTATTTTTCTCTCTGGTCTAGAATCGGTATTCATCATTTTGCCAAGGGGCTTATCATGTTAAAGACATTAGTGAAGGACCACATTGACGGCAGTACTGAGCTCATTAGGTTCTGTGGATGTTTCTACCCCTAACATGCTATTAAAATAGCCACTGAGTCACCAATAGGGATGCTGGCTAATATCTCCACTGCAATGGATAATTTTGCTGCAATGGGTAATTTTGACCAGGCAAATAACCAATTGCTTGGAAAGATCAACTATAAGGTGATTTAAAATGTTGTTCTAGCACTAAATAACATCATTTTATGTGAGCAACTATTATTAAATGGGCTGACAAGAACTGGAATGCTTCCTTCATAATGTTGTAAACTGAGGTCAGGCAAATACCATTGCGAAATACTTGTATGTCTAAAAGCATTCATAGTTTCACTGTGGTGATAATAGAGACGGGTTGTGATGTAGAATTAATCGTTCTCATTGGCCTGAGGTAAGCTCACTGTTTCTGGAAAACAAGGCTTCGTGAAGGGAATAGGGAGGGTCAGGATTGTTTGCAAAATACAGGAATATGTATGACCAGAATTCTCTTCAATAAGGCAAAACCTGGCACTGCTTTTGAATTAGAATAGAATAATGCTTGGAATTAGCAGCAAAAAGCTTGTTCATAGAATCTAATCATAAAAACAGTGTGAAAATGAAAAATTTCACATGATCAACATTCTAGACTCCCCGTTTCTTAGAAAATAATTCAAAGAAACTTCCCATTCCTCCAGCATTTAAAAATATATGAGGCAACGATGCCACTTCCATTCTCCTAGTTACCATTGCTTCAACAGCTTTTAATTCAGAAGATTCACTGGGAAGAACTAACTAAACTTTTTGCTATGATTTTAGCAATTGCTGTTTTTATTGGTGCTGCATTATTAATAATAATAATAATAATAATGAAAGAGTTACAGGCGGAAAGCAAATGTTTGGATGTGCTTTGTTCCCTCTTGTTTAAAGATCACTTAAAAGCGTTGCTGCCTGTATGAAGAATATGACAGAGAGAATGCCAGACAATAGATGATGTACAGATGACAGGTATACCACCCTTGTGTTCTACCTAAGTTCTTCCTTGCCTCTGATTGTAAAAATACGTTGACTAAATGTTAACGGAAGACTGATCTCAGACGATGAAATGGGGGGCGGGGGGATTTTCTTTCATTAGAATATCTAAGATTGGTGTATTTAGGAGTAGGAATTTAAGGCTCTTTTTTCACCCAGCTGTTTCTCTGCCTGTGTGGCTGAACGATGGAAAAAAACGGGACTTCTGGAACAGGAAGCATCTGTGCATAATTGGGGGCTTTATCATGTCAGTCCCCATTCTTTAGCATTACCTGGGATCAAGGTCACAGGTAAGTTGGCATGCTGCAACTATTTCTATGCCTGTCTATGCCACTTGTAGCAAATGAGCTTTTACTGAGCCGTCTTGTCTTTTTTCCTATAATGGGATCAAGTTTTTCTTAAGTCATAGCATCATTTTAAAAGCCGTTTAGCACCGTGACTCAGAGATGGTTTTGCACGGCATAGGCAGAACCTACCCAGGCTAGCAGTATTGTTCTGAATGTTACGGCAGAGAAAAGCAATCTCAAACTTCAGTAAAGAATATGATGACTCTATTCAGTTTTTTTATATGCCCATACACGTATGTAAAATATCCTAGGGATTGGGACAGGGCTTGTTTTTGTTTTAATAAATTTGGGGGTTTCCGATACCCGGGAAGTTCTTTGTCCCTTATTTGCTGAGATTAGGAACAGCAATCCTTTTGCAGAAGATTAGGACAGGAGATTTTGCCTTGCTCCCTTGGAAAATATTACTGTATATCCAACCCAGTCAAGCTATTAAACAGCTTCACCAAGTTTATGGTGTGTTCCCTGAGTTAGAGCTCCCCCTACTGGAAGCCTTTGTTATTTGTGTCGAAGCGTTCCTTAAATTTATGATGGCGAACGTGCGAAGATGATTGTGTGTGCAAACTGAAAATAACTGGCGTTTACATTAGCATAGAAATAAAATAATTCTCTAATAGTGTTTGCTTTCATATTAGTATGTCACAAATAGAATGACTTTCACACATGCTTCTTCCTTCTGGAGTAGCTTTGCATGTGGGACCATGTCTTTGATGGATTATCAGTGGATGAAAACTTTACATCCTCCTCCTGAGTGCCCCCACTGCTCTCAGGACAATACAAGAAGCCGATACACCTATTTCGTCCCTATTACTTTAATACCTACCTGCAACCGATAGACTAATAGTTTGGTAGTGAACACAGAAACACGTTATTTCATTATGCCGAAGCAGGATATGAAGTGATACTATCATTATTATCATCTCAACTGATCATATGAATTAGTTCTTAGCTTGAAACTCAGAATCAAAAGATCATTGCTCTAAAGCTCAAAAAGAAAATCAATTACTTCGCTAGAAGTTCTTAGAATCAGGTGTGTCTTCGAATTAGCACCCTCATTTTTATCCACAATGGCTTAAAATAACAGGAGTTTTGCAGAATGATCTTGTTTCCTTTCACTGAATCACTGAGAACTGGTAAAAATTGAAGTTCTAAGGAATCGGTGCCTTCCCCACCCACCACCCACCCCAACACGGAAAAGAGTAGGGATATGTTTATTTTATTATATAACATGTTTTACTTTTTTATAAACAAAAAGTTCTGGGACCATTTTATTAATTTGATGAAATGTCACTAGGGTGGCCATCTTACTACAATAATATCAAAAAATTGTCTCTGTGTGCGAGAGAGAGAGGGAGGGAGGGAGAGAGGGGGGTTCATGGACTTATTCCAGAATTCATGTACCTACTTCACTGTCAGCAATATTGTGCCGGGCTGCTCAGTATGTTATTCAATCAGTATGTGCCTTTTCTAACCTTCTTTAGTGGACCAAGCCCCTTTAGATGAGCTGGCTCTTACTGCTTATTTCATGATGCTATAAAGTATTTGTTGCTCATTCATAACTTGCATCAGAATTAATATATTATTCAGGCAAGGAATAACCCTACCATGCCAAAAATGTGAAATTGTTTCATAAAAGTAACTATACTTCTAGAGCAATCCAGCGACCCATTTGCTTATATTCGACTAACAGCTTGTCAGCCCGTTGTCAGAAGGTATTTGAATCTTCACAACTGCCCACTACCTACAAAACTCCATAATCAAATATGGCTAATTTCTGGTCTGAGTTTGAAAGTGGAGATCAGTCTGGATTTCATGTTGCTGCTCACTTTTACAACATTCATATTAGGTTGTGATTCTTTCTTGTATACAATTAATATCCCGCATTTTCTTGTATGCACTTTTTGGCATGCCATTTTGCTCATCGTATGTGACGTTATTGTTTTTTTACAAGCACTTTGAATTCTTTTCCTGAGTTGCCAACTGCCTTGCAAATCTCAAGCAGGCTTGCCTATTGTCATATGAATATACATACATTCAGGAAAGTTCACATTAAAATGCAAAAGGATTGCATTTCTCCTTTAAGCCCAGATTTGACTTTAATGACGCATGAATGTGTTTTTGACCTCATTGTTGCTACTTGTTAAAAGCAAGGACATGGTGAGGAATGACTTGGAGGCAGGGGAGAGGTTCCCTCAGTATCTACCTGCTCTAATTTTCTCTAGTAGGCCAAACCCCATGAGGCTCACCTTGGCCTTTTGCTTATTAAGCTTCTCCCCAGTCCAAATCAGTGCTTCCTCTTTGCAACTTTTGGGAGTACAATGAGGAAATGGAAGGGTGACAAATAATATTGCAATTATAGGAACCAGAGCTCCACGATCATTTTCTAGTGCTATCTATATTTTCTTCCTAGCTTAACTAGTCCATGGATTGGTAGGTAGGAGCCATTCTTCCTTCAGATCAACATTACTACTGATAATGTATGGATTGGTTTGGTTTTTTTTTTTAAAAAGCTGTAATGCACCAATTGTATGTTTCTTTATAGTCTCCGAGGTAGCATCTTTGTCTTTCGGATATGCCCCAGACCTGCACAAGATATCATATTAATGAGTTTTGTCTCTTCTTTTGTTATCTGTGGTCCTTAATAATCCTTCAGTTCTAGCCAAAGGCTCTTCATTGTTGGTTTGCTGCCACAAGAATGAGAGTAAATTGACTTAAGCAAGGGAGCTGGTCTATTGTAGTAGACCATGATAGACGTTCCATTTAAACTGGTCTGACTTGAACATTATTAGTAGCGCTAGTGGCATATACTAAGGTGGAAGGAGTCATGATTCTTACTGATTTGTTTTTAAAGCATTATAAACCTGAGGACAAAAATAATGGAAATACCTCTGTATTAAGCCAGACTACTCACTGTAGCTCAAGCAAGTTTCTTTATCTTCCATTGGGTAGCCACCCATCAAATGGCTTCAGTGATGTGTTCAAAGCTGGGGCTGGTTCCCCTAATGGTACCTATAACCTACATGCCATGATTCTCCAAGGTTTTATGCAAATCACACTCCCGGGGCTGCTAAAAGAAAAAAAAAAAGTGAGCTAAAGAGGCTTTCGTTTCATGCCCTCTAGAAGTCCATGGGCCAGGATAAAGACATGGGCGGGGCCAGGACTAAAACTAAATCTGATTTAATATAATGGAATCTAATGGATTTTAATGCAGTACAGTTCTCCCGATGTGGGTGACAGCTTTGGCCTCCTGGCCAATTAACAATTCCCATTCAGCGGCCCCTTTCAGAATAGCTCCGGGGGCCACATTCAAGGTTTGGAGGAAGACTCTGGAGCCTCACACTTGTGCATTTCCTGATCTGGAGCTTGAGATGAAGTCTGAATCCTTCTTTTCATGACAGTTGTGCCCTTCCCTGTCCCATGAATGCTGCTCCAGCCAACAACACAGCTCTGTTGTTTTCATCCTCAACAACCGGCAAGAACTGCTCCCTTCATGCATGTACTATGTGGGTGACAGGCTTGTCTAATTAGTATGCCTGCTGTTAAGCAGCCAACATTAGTTTCATCCCACATAAAGCTGAAACTGCCTCATTTTCTGGCTTTTAGGTAGATTCCGTTTGAAATGCTGAATCATAAAACAAAGGTTAGAGAAAATAGTATTTAGCTTTCAGCAGCGAGCCCCCCATTATTTTATGGTTCCAGCATTTACCACGGCTATTATTATGATTACTGCTGTTGTTATTATTGTTATTATTAACCTGATTGTTATGTTGTTTTGGCAGGTTGATCGGTGTTTTAGAATTGTTGGAACTCAGCGGTAATTTAACATCACACCGCACCACTTCAAAATGATCAAAGAGCTTTGTGAACATCAATACTCTCGCATGCCTCCTTTTCAACCCGCATTGGGGTGAAATATTTGCTTAGCAGATTCTGAAATGTAGCTGAAGTACAACTCGCAAAGCTACAGCGGTGCGTTTAATAAATGCCATGCCATTCTGGAAAACACCCTGTTTGGCTTTCAGCAAGCTGTTTCAAATAAGAATTCATGATTATGAAATGGCAGCTGAGTTTTATTTTATCCGACCGTATTTGATTGTTAAAGAGGCAATGCCTGTATTTTGGTAATAGCGTAAAGGAAGAAATCTTGCCTGTTTTATTTTAAAATCCCTACATCAATTGCTTCACTTTCATTTCAATAAAAGATGGCATTTTTCTGAGATGCTACTGTAAATGGCTTCATTTAGCAAAATTGCTACATGGAATAATAACGTTATGCCAGAGAGCAGCACTTTGTAATTTGAGAGAAATAACATTTTTATTTCTTTTCTTTTTTTTTAATCCATTTCTTTACCCGTAAATGAAAATTACCTTTCTGTTATTTGCTAACAGAAGAATAACCTGTGCTTCGACATACTGGAATCAAGAAAAGGAATTGCAAAATATGAAAGAGCTAATTAAAATAACGAGCAAATGAGATCAGTATTCATTTGTAGATATAAAATGTTTTTAAAAGTCATATCATTCCTTCAAATGATTCCATAAACAGAGCAATTTGATTTATATCTATGGCAACCCTGGATTCTTGATAGCTGAGAGTCGTAATGTTGGGGATTTCCAATTGGTAAATCTTTTTTTAAATTTTAGTGGGGTACTTGTTCCTCCCCTTGGGGTTTTTTCAAACCTAGATTCTCAAAGGGATCATTCCCTTCCCAAATCTGATGCAATGGGAAGGCTGAATCCCTGACAGTGATTTTTATTTCTTCTGTACAGTATCTCAGCTATAGTCCCAAGAATCTATTAATAGGAAAATGATAGGAAAAGGGTGAGTTTTAAAGAATGACTCATCAGACTCTCTTTTAAGAAATGTTTCAGGACAAATGTGGGGGAATAGGTATGGTAAACATCATTATTCATAGCCTTGTCATAAAACTAGATTTAATTAGGGTTTTGTTGACAGGGACACCTCCTCCTTAGAATAATAAGTCATCAGCCTAGAACATCCAAGTCTATGAAGTTGTGGGCGCTCCATCACTGGAGGTTTTTAAGAAGAGACTGGACAGCCATTTGTCTAGAATTGTATAGGGTTTCCTGCTTGGGCAGAGGGTGGACTAGAAGACCTCCAAGGCCCCTTCCCATTCTGTTATTCTGTTCTGTTCAAACTCATTGCGAATTCCTTCTCCCTTCTGCTTTATGACTCCCATCTTCCCAGATCCCTTTAAAAGAGGAATATGACACTGAAGTGAGAATAACCCAGAATTATCACCTGTTCTGCCTCTATTTATGAAATGCCAGTTTCATCTTATAGCTTGCCTGCTCTGTAATTATCTAAAATGGAGTCATCAATGTATTTTAGGAATTATTTATTGTTCTGTATGATTGGGACATCATTTTTTTTAAAGATCTGGAGGGAGGGGAAGAAGAGTACTTTGCTCGAAGTAAGGAGATGATTTTTCAACCCGCGCAGATCATGTAACTAGGAAATCAGCGATATCAACATCCTTCTGAGTTATTTTTGGTTTGTACAAAAATAAGACAAATAGTTTCACAAGCTATTCATAGAGAGTTCCACAATTTGAAATCATAACTATTCATTGAATTGGAACTCCATGCAGAGGGCAGAAAGGAGGTGTGAATAACAGGCCAATGTTTCCAACGAAAGCTTTCCTTCCCAACCTTTGTAAACTTTGCCTCCATCATAAAAGGTTCTTGGGCTCATCTCTGATACAGGTTGAATATTTTCGTTGATCGATTGATTCAATAACATTTGTTTGCTCTCTCACGTTTGGGTTCTATGATCAGCTTAGAATAAATGATATTCCTTCAGAAAAGTAATGACTGCAGAAGCACCAGTGTTTTTCCAGGAATGGTTCTTCTTTGGAGACCCAGAAGTCTAACCTAATGGCAAACTATAAAGAATTCTTCTTTGAGTTTGAACTTGGGTCCTGGATACTTCATGGACATGACCAGAGTGTTTTCTTCGAAGCAATACATTTGTCTTCACCTTCTTCTGGATTTGCTCTCCAGTTTTGCCATGCTAGGCTGTAGCTCTGGGATTTTCTGTGAACTGCCTATTCCAGAATTAACCAAATCCAGCCCGGATTAGCTTTGTGAGACCTGCCAAGGTTGGGTAGCTGCTGCCCTCAACTGGGCTTATTTATAATGCTGTGTTTTGCAAAATGTGAAACTAACCTTAATCTTGTTTGCTTTTAACGCTGACGTGGGTTACTATGGTTACTGCTTTACAGTTTCAGAATTGTAACAAGGTCTATCCTTGATGATCCCAGGAGTATGTATATATACGGAAATGTCCCACTATGAAATGAACAGGTGCTCACTGAAGTGCATGGGAGAAGCTTGCACTGTGTAGAAGGCATGAAACTAAAGGCAGAGACACATCTAAAATACCAGCTAAAAATGCAACTCAGAAGATTGAAAATACCTCACATAAGTTTTAATCAACTCCTCTGGGAGTTCTGGACATGTTCTCTAAAGAAGATTATAGCAATAGCAGTGCTTTACAGCCCTCTCTAAGCAGTTTACAGAGTCACTATATTTCCCTCAAAATCTGGGTCCTCATTTTACCCACCTCGGAAGGAGAGAAGGCTGAGTAAAGTTTGAGCCAGTCAAGATCGAACTCCTGGCAGTGGAATGCAGAGTTAGCTTGCAATACTGCATTCTAACCACTGCACCACCACGGCTCTTCCATTATAGAATGAAATCCAATATTTCAGCTTCCCTCACACAGTGGAACCATTCTGCTCCTCCCCTCTTCCACAGTCCAACTTTCCATAATTGGAATTGGAATTTAAGTCTAGGCTTTTTATCTGTATTGCATCACTTCTTTTTAAAGATTGATCAAAATTGCATCACTTTTATTTCTCTGAACTGGACTGGATTCTTTCAGGGGAAATGGAGTATTTTCTAGATAGTGTCGCTTGTTTCACCTGATCAAGCTGGTTATCTTCCATGAGATTTCTTTTTGAAAATTCGTTATCTGATACCTGTGTTTGAAAAACTGGAAAAAGATGGGAAACAATTCCTTATTTCTCTTCATTCCCTCAATACGTGAATACTTAAAATACCATCTTTTCTTTTAACCAAGGATACATGTTAGGAATGTAAGTGAATGAATGTACTAAAGTGTGAGAAAAGGAATTTGATCTAGATCTTAAAGTTAGTGTATATTGCATCTTCAATTATGGAGAATCCTGAGAGAAATTGATATTTATGTGTGTAATTTCGGATAGAATCAAAGTTAAGAGCAGGAAGAAAGCCACTGGAATAAACCCAACCTAAGTTACTAACGACTAACTCAAATCACTGCTTCCTTAATTTCATTGCCTCCTTAAGTGGCGCTGAGTCTGGGTCTCTCCTACACAGTAGAAACCCAACTTCTTTCTATTTCTGGTAGCACCCTTTTCATCTTAATGTCTCTCCACGGTGACAAATAGCTGCATTCTGCTACAATAGAGTTTAATGTTATAAGTAAAAGAAACAACTGTCATTCCATTCCGTTTAAAAGAAAACAACGTGGCATTTATTCTGATGGGGATTTCAAACTCATTTCCGCCAGGGCTTTTCCAAGTTCGTACAGTTTTGCCGAAGAAATAGCAGTAACGTCTTGTGTTTCTCAACCCCAATTCCTTTACACCAACACAATTCACTACAATTTGTAATACCTTTCAATCCTTGCAAACTATCGGTTACTTTTTCTATACATGCATTGCCTCTTATTCTTTGAACTTCTCACACCTCTCTCTTTTTTTTTCCTTTTCTTTTTCTTTCTTATTTTTGAGGATCTCATCACCTCTATCCTACAATGGCTTTGTCAATTAACCCCTTCCTCTCTGCCTATTCACTATTCCTTCATAGATTTGTTTTGCAACTTGATGGTCATTCATTCTCTCTAGAGGACCAAACCACTTCAACAGGCTTCTTTTGTCCTAACCACTTGCCTTTGTATTCGGTCCACATTCACTGAGGACCCATTCATTCCTGACCCTCTCTCTCTTCTTGTTTCACGGGACACACTTCTCAAGCACTCCATGCCCATTGCTTTCAATTTATTTTATCTTTCTCGGGACATCCCCAGCTCTCAGATTATAAAGCAAAGTGAGCAGAAGCATGCTCTTGTACGCAGCTATTTTCACTTAGCTTAACAAACACAGAGTCTTCACAATACACCACCTAGTAGCCACTATCTTTCTACCAACATTTGCACTACTTCTCCATTTGTTTCCCCGTGTTCAGTCAACTGAGATGCATACGTTTGTCTACATGGTCTACATTCTTCATTGTTTGCTATAGTTTCCGTCTAAACATAGTACAGTTTATCTATTATTTGTCTTAAATTATTATGGCAGCCAACACCATGGCACTGCCTGCATACAAACCATGCCTTTTGTTATGCAATAAGACTCTAGTAAGGCATCTCTGGTATCGCAACAAGCATTTCTTGGATATTTATGCAAAAATGCATTCAGCAACCAAGAGGGCATGCTTGCCATATGCCCTGTTCAGTGCTGAAACTACTGCTAAACATTCAATTTATTGTCACTCTTATTGCATTCGATAACCAACTTTCAGATTGGTGAAAAATGTTCTATATCACAAGCTTGTTTGCTTTATCATATGCTTGTTCTAAATCAACAAACTTAAAATAAACTTGTTTTCTCATATTCATACCTTTTTCGATGATCTGCCAAGCAGCAAAGAACTGATCAGCATGTCACTACTTGGCATAAAGCTGAACCACATTTCCCAATCTTACCCGCATTATCTTTTTCACCAGTATTTGTCAATCCTTCAGACCAGAAAACAGACTCCACAAGAAAATTAAAACTACCCTTTACCGAGATACTAACAGAATCTGGAAAGCCTGATTGAGTGAGACAGGGAGGAGTCACCTGGTATGGGGTTATTGCTTTTACTCTTTTATATGCTTTTTTTTTGGTAAGCCACTTAGAATCACTGAAAGTGAATGGGTGGCTATATAAATTATATATATGAATGAATGAATGAATGAATGAATGAATGAATGAATGAATGAATGAATGAATGAATGAATGAATGAATGTATCTGTCTCTGTTTTCTGGCCTCAAGAAATGCTTCTTCCCTTTTTGTAACACTTACTGAATGTTTCCCTCAAGGCCTACAGAGTTCTACCAGACATCTTCCCAAGCACACTTAACAAATTGATTCCCTGTTGCTTTTGCATTCATTCTTACTACTTTCCTAGCAAAAATCAGCATTCTTGCATTCACCAGGAATAGATGCAATCTTCATACAGTGCAAAAACAAAGGATGAATAGAAACAAGCCCTCACACTCAAATCAGGAGGCCAAGTAATCCTTTACCTAGGGCAGGGAGGAAATCAAAATGCAAGATGATTTAAACACTGTTTCACTGTATAGGGCTTGTTCTTGAACCACAGCAGTTTTCATTGTTGGATTATGGCTTATGGCTTCCTTCAATAAACATTATTTAACTACAATTCTTGCATTATCTAAATGGTTCATTCGTGTCTCCGGAATGAAACCCAATGATTCTGTTCACTCTGCTGGAAACTCCTTGTTTATCTAACTTCACTTACTTCTTAAAAAAAAAAAAAGAAGCAGCCATCATATTCGACTTCAATTTTCTGCCCCTTTTAATGTTAACTCTTCTGTCTGCTGTTTAACTTAATTCTTTTCAACTATCTTTTTCTCTTTTTGCACAGTAAGCAGTATCTTAAGGAAAATTCTCAGTCATCCAGGTGGAGTTGCCTGAAAGTTGAGTCATGGCAACTGGACTTCTTTTCTTTTTTGGTTCGAAATGTTTCACTGTTTATCCAAGTGGCTTCTTCAGTCTGAGCAAGTTGTTTAGGGGGACCTCTAGGGTGGTTTCATGTCTCGCCTAATCCGAATAGGTTTGTCAGGTGAGTAGGCAAAGAAGAGTCGTAGCTCCTAATTCTTTTCTCCTAGGTGAGCCATTAAATGTGGCCGCCCTGATGAACCGATGAAGTGGTCTTGATTTTCTTGAGGACTAAGGCAAGAGCAGCATAAAAATGGGGGATATAGGTAGTGTTTGAGGCATCACCTCTATTGAGGGAAGGATTTTCCACTTAGGGATAAATGGATTCCTTCACTCCTCTCTCAAACTATCTACCTCTCCTGTCAAAAATGTGAACATTATTGTCCTCAAAAGAGTATCCTTTTTCTTTTAAATGATGGTTTACTGCTGATTCTGGTCCTGAGTTGTTGCTTCTCCTCTACTGGGCCCTCCTCTAAAGGCTGTTTGGTTCCTCCAATGCTCTGAACACTCCTCATTGCACTGGGCTGCATATGCTTCATTACTCTTCTTGTGTCTGGGATCTGATCTTTAGGGTAGATAAGCCTCCGTCTCAGTGTACTGGTGGGTTCGAAGAAAACAGGCATGTGGTATTTTCCAAATATCAGATTTAGCTTCTCTGATGCTCTGGCCATGTAAGGAATGACCAGATTCTTTCATTGGCTCTGAGTCTCAGATCTGCCTGCCATGCTTTGGATTGGATCCAGATGCTAATTTAATAAGGCCTGTGGGGTATCCAAATTGGGCCTTTATATCCAGTACAAAAGTGGTTTGCCATTGTCATCTTCTGGGATGATATTTTCAACTTCTTCATCTAGCTTACAATGCGGAGACTTTCTGAGAGTCTCTCATCCAAATACTAATCAGCTTTTGTTGAGACCAATCAAGGTCAGCTCAATATGCATTATTAGTAACTTTAATAATTGACAAAGTCCACTGGGGATTTGCAAATGGCCAAAGCAGCACAAGTTAATAGGCTTGTTTGCTAACTCAATTATTCACAGTTATACTTAGGAAATATTATGTTGATTATTTGGCCTTCTGAATATTTTATTACATAATTACAGAGTAGGATTCTCTTTAGATCTGGCAGTAGTTTAAGAAATAGTGAGAAAATTTAAATTGGTGATCCTGCTTGCCTGATCATTTTACCCTTATTAATAATAGCATCACCATGTTTTTAAGAGCCAACATGTTCTTTATACAAATACCTTATACATTTTTACTATAGAAAGAAAGGGCATCCCATCATTTGTCAACATCACAATCTTTTAGTCAGACATTAACAGTGCATTAATGTTTTGCATTGTTTGGATGAGTTGACAATCTCTGCTGAGATGGCACAACTATAGACAGCTCTTTTTTTTAAAAATAGAAACTTCCTGATAGTTAGATGGAACTAACTTGTCCATAGCATGTATCTTTTCTCAGAGATAAGTCCTATATCCAAAGATCAATTCAACTTCTTCCTTCATCATCAAAAGCAAAAGATAGAGAGAAGAATTCTAAACTCTGCAAAAACAGTCTTTGTTCAGTAAATGCAGTTCATTGAAATAAGGTAGAGTTTCATAATTCCTGACATTCATAACATGCTGAAAAAGATAGCACTCTGCTTAACTGATATACCAGAAATATATTCTATGATCCAGATTAGGATTGGATCCATAGTTTAATTTATGGAGGCAGAATTCTGTTTGTGAGACACTTCCCATGAAGGAAGAGAATTATTGTTAAGCTTTCCTCATCGCTGTCCTAATTCCTCCAGCGGAACAGATTTGATGGAAATAAGACCAAGTGCGGATTCAACACTGCGAATCGGTAGGAATCAGAGGATCCATTCTTCTGACTGTTGGAGGATCAATTTTTCAGTTGCAGAGAAGAAAAATAGGAAATCTGCCAGGGTAATGATGTAAGGTTGTAATGCTGTAATATTGTAATGTTGTAATGATGATGCAATGGTAGCAATGAGTCAGCAGGGTTATTTGACTGCTACCACTTTAAAAGGCTGTATTATAAGAGAGACCATGTGAGGGTGTATCTCTCTCTCCATATGTGCTTCCATGGTGTAGCTGATTACTGATTGCTGTTTGGTCAAGGCCTGTATCAAAGTACTTGTATGTATATATGCTTTTAGGGATAAATACCACTATATGTAAATACAAACCTGTGTACTATATTTGCTCCTAGGTTATCTCACCTAGTCACACCGTGTGCACTCTGACAGGTTATGGGCCCAGTTCAGAGAGAAACCCAGAGAGGAGGCCAGGGTGACTAGAGTAACCAGAAAGAAGAGAAACCCAGTGAGAGCTTGCTCCAGAGCCAGAGGGGTTGTACATCGTGGTTTGTTAGTGGTTAATGCTTGTAATGGAAACAAGCAACATGGCTTCCGTCAGAATAATGGGAGGAGGTTTCATGTTGTCTCAGCTGAATGAGACAAAATACCTCTCCTGGAGGTAGTTTAATGGAACCGAGGGGTCCTTCCCCTGATTACCTCAAATTATATTTCTCCTTTCTTCTGAAATAGATAGCATAGAGTTTGGTGATGATTGGTGCAGACCAACTGTAACAGGGTGTCATTGAAAGGAATTATTGTACATATGTGGATTTCTCAGATGCATCTGTAAAGTGCTGTAGGAACAGAAGACTGGCCTAGGTGGACCAATCTGTTAATCCTGTGACTTCTTTCCTCTTGTCCCTGACTTTTAATGGTTACATAGCTCTTTGTCTGCACCTGCATAGCAAGTGGGAGGAAAGCTTTCTTTTCATCAAGAATACTATAATGTAGCTATTGAGTGGCATGGTGGCTTAGAGGTGAAGACACTCACCTCCCACTCGGAAGGTTGAGAGTTCAATCCTTGGCCGTGGTAGATGTTTCTGGCAGGCGCAAAAATCTGCTCCAAACTCCACGTAGGCATCAGGAAGGGCATCTGGCCAATAAATGCTCAGCTCAGTTGCCCCAATTCCACCTCATCTTCTCCTCCTGAAATTCCATGCTAAAGCTCTGCCTTCAGGCATCTCTACTATATAGTCACTTGCTCAGTTTAAAAAAAAAACAAGCATTATTCTGCCTTGTTCGTTTAATCCACCCTCCATTAGAGCCTCAGATTTTTCAAAGGGATCTAGACAACAGAAGCAGGGCGGTGTAGCTAAGGAAAATCTTATTCTGAGCTTCAGAATAAGGCTAGCAAATATATAAGGAAGAACATACAAGGCTTCTCAGATTTTATTTTAACACAAGTCCCCCCTTGGTTTAATAATAAATGCCAGAATGCACTTTCCAATGACCCAGGCAAGCTATATGTTCAGTTAAAATGTCATATCTACACAGGTTCTGCCCACAGCCTCAGGACTAGCAGTGATAATGAAAGGAAGCCGAAGCCGCAATAGGCAATTGGTTAGCATTTGAGACCAGTGTTTATTAGAGAGTCTGGATTTCCATAAACAAGGCAGGAAATCCCACGAACTTATTTTTGTATTTTACCTGCTTCCAATATTGCTTGTTATCACTCCAGGCACCTCGGGGACCGTTCAGTAGTGTCTGTTTTAACTAGATAGCTGTCTTCTGCTTTGAGATGGGGCTCTGTTGCCTTGGAATGCATCGTGGAATAGGACAGTTCTCCTCTCAGAAGTCCCACTGGGAAGTCTCCTTTTCTGGAAAAGAGGAGATTCACTTAGGCAGCATCTTTTTCAAAAGGAAAACAAATCCATGGTGTTTTCTTTAACCACAATATACAAAGCTCTCATAGGCTGAATCTGCTGCAATCCTATTTTACTCTTTTGTTATTATATATTACTGTAATTTGGTGCATGTGTGTAGTAAAAAAATGTTTTTTCCCGCATTCAGCCTGGTGTTATTTTGACATATTGGAGCCCAGAGTTGTGCTATAAGATGAGTGGCCATACCAATCTTTTAAATAAATATTTCTTCTTGGCTGTTTTGATTTTAAGTGGATAAATGTAGGGTGTACAATATCATATCAAGGGAACAAAAGTAAGATGTACAATAATTCCCTTTCTCTCTGTTATTTTGTTTAAATGTTCACCCTCCAGATCTTTCTGTCAGTGTTCCCTATCTACTGACTTCATCAGTTTCTCTGTGAGAGGATTTTGTTTTCAAAAAAAGTGACAATTTAAAATAACAGAGGGGATAGATATTTTTCTGCAGAACCACAATTCACAATAATTTTAAAATCTTTGATTAGCATCAGCTAAGATTCTGCAAAAGAAAATGAGAAATTTTTCAGTGCTCCAGAAATGGATAAAGACAAGGACGTGCAGGATTCATAACATGTTAATATTTAATCATTGCCTGATGCTGGAATTTAAAGGAGTTACAAACAGTTACATTTCAGTTTATCAAGATTTCAGATTGTGTTTAGAATTTTGATATCCCCCAGTTTTCCACTGAAATAGTTCCTGGGAATACAAGCTCTCCAGGCAATTAGTCAGCGTGTATCATCCTTTATACGATTATATTATATTATATCTCTGTTCTGGCTCCTACATTCAATTCCATAAAAGTGTGAAGCTTTTTTCCCCAACATGTACCCACCCATTCATTGTTTTGTGTCATGAAATTTTTATGTGGTTGCCGCCTTGAGTTTGTTTTCCTGAGATACTCTACCTAAATCAGCTGACAGCTCCTCATATGTTGATAGGACACACTTTTTGGCTCTAATCAAGGCCGAAGCAATGCTTCAGGAAAACAGTACAAAATAAAGAGCTGAAGAAGCTTCTTGGATGAGAAGTTAAATGTCTTCAAAGGAAAAGCAGAAAGTCCAGTTGCCTCTTGAAAAAAGCACCTTTGGGAGTAAAAATTGGTTTTATTAGTTGCTTATGTTTTGTGGTTTTCCTTGGTTTGGAATGGAGAGATGGGATGAGCATACTAGACTTCAATTTCAACGGCATTAAAACCTCTGATTTATCCATTTATATTGATGAGCAGTCCCACCTTTAATTCCTAGGGATCGTCTAAAATAACTCCTCAGCCTTATTTAGAAAATCCCATTATTTACATGGTCCTCACTCCCCTCCTCCTCTTTATTGCCAGCTATGGCATTCCACTCCTATTCTCTCCCAGGTATCAGTTTCTCTTCCTGCTCACTCAGTCTGTTATCCCTCTCAGCTGGTTGTTAGAATTTTCCCCTTGATAGCTCAGGAACATTTTATCCGGTTACCTTGGAAGTATTTTAGAAGTATCCACCTTGGGTTATTTTCTTAAGGTATTTATTTGCCACTGTAAACTGGGTTTATCCAACCTGCTGACTTTTGCTGCTGGGGGATTGAGCAGTAAGATTTTTGTCAACATTTCCCTGATTCTTGGGAAATGGATGAAACTTTTTTGAAAATATTTTTTATATCTTTAGTTCAAGCTCCATCTTTTTTCTTCCATTTTTCTATAAGGAAATGATTCCATTTGAATAAAAGCCCAAATACTGGCATTTAGTGCAGAAAGCAAACCACCATTGAATATTCTGCATATACGCAGATATTCTCATATGCGCAGGATATTATTTTGCAGAACTATTAGTTTGAAAAATAATATGGGTCTTTGGCAGATTTGTGATCACCTCAGGTATATTACGAGCCAGTTTGGTTTAGTGGTAAAATCACCAGGTTAGAAAGCCGGAGACCGAGAGTTCTAGTCCTGCCTTAACCATAAAAAACTGGGTGATCCTGGGCCAGTCACTGTCTATCAGCCCAACTCACATCACAGGGTTGTTGCTGTGGGGAAAAGAGGAGGAAGGAGCGTTGAATATGTTTGCTGCCTTGAGTTATTTATAAAAATAATAAAGGTAGGATACAAATAAATAAATTCTCTTTACAGATGCTTAATCTACACGTTAATCAACTCCCAGGAACTCGGGTTGGTTTAAATGGTTAAAAACATTTAAAAACAAGAAATACAAAATACAAAAATAACACAAAACAAAGGAACAGAGATGGCAGAGGGGGAAAAACCAGATTGGAACAACGGAAAGGAAGGAAGGGGCATTGGCCATCCTACCAATGATCTAGGCCAGAGGTCTCCAAACTTGGCAACTTTAAACCTGGAGGACTTTAACTCCCAGAGTTCTGGCTGGGTAATTCTGGGAATTGAAGTCTTCCAGGCTTAAAGTTGCCAAGGTTAGAGACCCCTGGTCTAGGCAGACAGCCAGGTATTCAGAGCCTTTTAGAACACGTACAGGATGGAACCTTTCGAAATCTGGGCTGGGATGTCCAAGTTAAACAGGAAATGTATAAATGAGGAAGAGAAAAAAATGTCGTCAAATACGTTTTAACCAAATCATTTTTATTTTTTTTAAAGAAATTCCAGGGAGCCAATAACCTTAAATAAGTATGCTCAGGGCACATTTTAGAGGCTAGCTAGCATTCGTTCAAGGCAGCGCAACTAAATGCAGCTCAGCACCGGTCCCTGCTTCCAAAGCAGGAGAAAGGAGGGAACTCTTCCCTGCTCAAAGCAGCTCTGCTCTGTCCTTTAGTAGTACAGCTGCTTCCCCCCCCCCCTCCTCTTCCGCCTGCAATGAACAGATTTTCAGAAATCCAATGCAGGTTTTCCAGAAGATTGGATCCTCTGCTGAAAGAAGATATTGTGCTTCCAAAACAAAAGCAAAGCTATCTTTCTTGGGCTTTCGACTACAGCTTTCTGCAATCCACTATCCTTCGGCTGAGCAGGATTTTACATTAGGAGAGACCACCATATTATGGAGGACTATTTTAGAAAAAGACCCATCCATATAAGGGTGCCATTTGTACAACATGCTAAAACAATCCCCGAGTATCAGGCTATGCTGAGATAGGCTTATGTTACTAAAAGGGTTTCTTGACAGGAAATGCTAATAATTGAAAAGAAACTTACTATACCTGCAGGAATCTTGCATAGCTTTTTTGTAATAAAACATGGTTGAACAAGAACCAGGAAGCTGAAGATTTTTGACTGTAGAATGCATCTTCCTTTGCTTAAAATGAAGATCTCCCATTTGTGGCAGCACCATGTCAGATCATAACAAAATTGAGCAGTGATTTTTTTAAATTTGCCATTAGCATAACCAGGTCCTCTAGCAAGCTGACCAGTATCTTGTCCCTATGAAAGTCCTGCCTGAAACAACTTAAATGGTCCAAGTTTCAACCATTACTTTTATGTTGTCACATTGATTCATGTTTATGTGATGTACAATTCTACACTAGAGTACTTTAGATGATGCTTTGGGGTAGAAAGGCAGTAAGTATTGTATTGTATGGGATGGAGGGAAGGTATGTATAATCATTAAAAGATTTTGCTAATGACCTCTTGAGACAGAGGCTAATTCATGGATAGATTAAAAATCACCACGTTCCTCTCCCATTTCTCTTTTCGCCCACCTTGATGCTCTGCAGACTCCCAGGTAACATGCTAAATCATGGGTGTTAAACTCACAGTGTCATGTTGCCATCATGTAACATTTCACGTTTTTCCCTTCACAGAGCTGGGGTGGGCGTGGCCTATGGGTGATGCATCCGCCCCACTTCTTTTCCTTGCAACTGTGCCCACTTGCCCAGAAAAGGTGAACAGGTATGAATGAGGAAGCATCCAGCAAGATTGCATTTTGAGAAATTGGGGCTGCAGCACCAGTTACATTCCCATGGCAGTCCTTTTGTGAATAAACAAACCCCCACCTTCAGTAATCACCTTGCAGGAATGAGGACATCCAATCATATTTTGCTTTTCAATGCATTCACCACCTCCAAACGAACATGCATTTTATTCTTTTTTTTTAAGGGCTTCTCATCTTTTACGTACATTTTACAAACATTAGAATTTGAGGAAATTTTTGTAATCCAAAATGCCAGCATTTTCGCCCAGCTGTAGTTGGCTTCTTCCCTGGGTACAGCTTCAGACTAGCAAAACAGTCACCTGCTCCACCAGATGCAGAACTGCAAAACAGCCTGGCAAAGAAGTTTTTAAGTTCCGCCTCTTGTTAGTTTGTTCATTTCTGAGGAGTCTTCTGGATGGACTAGGGAAGTACTGAGCCGACTATGACCTGTGCTAGTATCACACAGCATGCACTCATCACATTAATGCCCATCCACCGGAAAAATAAAGGATGCAATTACAAGCATAGCACACGTTAAAAGAAAGTAAGTTGAAAAACACTGTAAACAAATTGGCTGGCAGGCTTTCTAATCATAGGACTTCAATACTGTTTCGCAGTGAATCATGTAGGGGTCTTCTCCTTTGTAGGGGCCACATCTTAGAGACCATGGATAAAAGTGCTAGCACTTGAATTCTTTCTTTTCAACACAATCCTATTTCCCTGATCAATTTAAGAAATATACAATTGACCAGGGAAATAGGATTGTTACAAGCAGGGCCATTGCAACGCACTGCACAAACGGGGCAGGGCTTATCAGTTTCAAAATTCCAAAGCCGTGCAATGCAGTTATTTATTTTTTATTTATTTTTACATTTATATACCGCCCCATTCCGAAGACTCGGGGCGGTTTACAGCTTATAAGC
>JANHFL010006742.1:244929-265305 GCA_032468155.1 Oxyrhabdium leporinum | reverse complement strand
CTCGTCCTTAAAAGAAAAAACAAAAACTTCCCTACTTACAGGGTAAAAACCTTGCCACTTCGGGGGGGGGAGGGGGGAGCCCAAGTTTTTACCGAGCAGCCGTTTCCAAAGCCCGGCTGACTCTTCAGCTTTTAAACCCGAACAACTTCGCGTCGTAGCTGAAGGCTGCGAGCCATGTGCCCGCTTTAAACGGCAAGCTTGCTCCGAATGGCGCTTGGCCACGCAGTGAAAACGCGTGGAGTGAAAAACGACTGCGGGGCGGCAATTCTTCAACGCATTTTGCCAATATACTGGCTGAGATATTGCAAAGCTTATTACTTACCCCCTCCTCCCCACCTCCATTCCAAATCCGTTCCCATTCCAACATCCGCGAGGGTTTTCCTTGCCAGCCCATCATAACTCTAACCTCGGATCTTTGTAAACTTTGTAAAAGGAGTTAGCTGCACCGCCCGACTTCCCCAGCAACCCAATCCCGAGAGTTGCCCAGCACTTACTCCAGGGTAAAAAGTAAATGTCTACACAGGATAGTCCTACGCTGCGACCAAGGCGCTCACCTGCAAGCCGAAGGGGTCCATACTAACTGCAGATTTGCCACGCGTGGAGCTCCCGAAGCTTCTCCCGGGTCAACCACAAGGCTCAGACTCGCGCCAAAGCTACTTAGAATTCGCCGGAGGCGGGGATTAGATGCGGGGTTTTTTTCCCGCGAAATGTGCTGCGGTCCTGGAAGGTACGAGCTTTGCTTTTCGCACACATTGCTTTTCGTTACGCCGCTGGATCGCCTGTGGTGAAGAGTGGTGAAGGTGATGTGTAGCAAAAGTAGAAAATAGGTTGAAAGCTGGCCGGGTTTTTGTTTTCTTTTCAAGTTTAGCATGGGCGTCTATCGTTCTTCAAGGACCTGTATCTGTGGCGCGAAATAGTAACGAAGTATTTGCATAGAAGGAAAGGGAGGGGGAAACTAGGAAAGAGAGTTGGGGGCACACCACGTCCTAACTTGCCTTGGAAGGAAGTGGTGTACTTAAGATACGTTGCTTTTGTACCTAGTGGAAACAAGTTAAAGTTCGCCCAAAAGCACACGCCAGGTGTCCTTTGCACGATTACAAAACATGAAAGCATTCTATGGGAATGTCTACTTTTCATGAAGTAACGTTCTTTATTCTTTTCCAGTAAGAGCTGATTACACTTCAGTTAACTTTCCGCCTCATTATGAAATGAGCAAATGCTTGTGATTTTTTTCTTCACTAAAACGAATTGGGGCTAAATACAATGTAGTTTTCTAAAGAAAAACAATCGAGAGTGCCTCAAAAACATTTATGAGAGACTTTTGTGTGTGCCACCTTCAGTAATGTCAAACCACATACTTCTGCTCAGTTTAGAAAATACAGCATAAGAGTACAGCAATGCGTTCAGCAATGTTTTTGTACTGAGATATTATCAGAGTGATAAAACCAATTTAAATGTAGTTCAAAATTGCTGCAGGGCAGTTTGATGTATGCGTTCCATGTTCTCTATAATGTTTCCTAGGACCAAACTCCACGCGTGTGGCACCCGGATAATTGGTAACATGAACCAAGAATAATCTGGAAAATAGAGTACTTACAGAGGCCAAAACACAGTATAAGGGGTATGTAAACTGTAGGTTATTATTCCTTGTGAGCATGCAGCAGACTGGTGTAAAAGAATCTCAATTTTAAATAAGCCCTTAATTACATACTTACCTGCACCATTGGCTTCTCACAGTGTACACAAAAGCAAACAATCTGTTCTCTGGAGACTAGACCACACTTGAGTCTCTTAAATCAGCTTTAGTTCACCAATGCTTTTCAACCAGCAGAGAAAGGGATTCCCCCATTTACGCACACATACAAGCAACTATACCTTTAGATTTTCCAGACAATTTTTCTTCGAGGAATCCCATGAAAATTGTTTGCAGAAGCATACAACCAACTACAAATAGTTGCTGGAAGTGACAATGAACTAGGTCTACCTCTTATCAAAATGGAGTTAAAATACATCACGGGTATGCCCTACAGAGCCATAAAAAGAAAGACTTTGGGGCCAGACCAGATATGAATTGCATACAGGTTCCTTTCTACACAGCTGGTACCCAGGGGGTACCAGCTTCACTGACCACCTGAGCCTGTGCAAAAGAGCTGTCTGTATGATCTGCTCTTTTTCTCCCGATGCTGATAACCATTTTAATCTGGGCTAGCCATGCAATTACATGGCTATTAAGCAAAAGTAGCCATGACAAATAATATCTTCTTGATTTTTGTCATTATTATTAACTCTTAGTTGGCCTTGTAGATTTTGTCCAAGATGATTGATCCTCACCCTTTCAGGTTTTCCAACAGGGCACCATTGCTGCTGTCATTTGTCCATTCACCCCCTGGTTTTCGGTCAGGAAAAATTAAGACTCAAAATACTTTCTACCTTTTGCTTGTATCCCTTTGCTATCCCAATTTGTCTCGCAGGACTTCCAGATTCTATAACAGCTTTGTTTCCTATGCCATCCAGCTGGTAAACTCGCAAGGTTTGTTTCTCTCACCATGTACGTGTACACATCCAGACTGTGTTGTTTCTCTGTGTCATATAATATATGTGGGTACATGCATAATTTTGTATTTATTTATTTATCTTGTCATGTTTATTTAGAGATGAAGACCCTTTGAGAGCTGTATGCAATGAAATTTCACTTTAATGTATGCCAATTAGTGTACTAAGTGACAATAAAGTTATTCTACGTCTTAAGTCTTCTAAGCCTAAATTTTACTAATAGTCAACTTAAAACATAACAGGTTATCTTTTTTCACCTGTGTAGGAATGCATTTTTTAAAAACTGCACTTAAAACAAAAACCCACGGTTGTATAGATCGACAGTGAAGGTATTCTTTGAGGAAAAATGTTAAGAGATTTCTTCTTCTATCTGATAGAGATCAAAGAAGTTCATCTTTAAACAATTTCAATGCTACTAGATCACTCAGTGAAGAGAATCTGCTATTTAAAAATAGCAGCCATCATAAAACAGTTTCAATGGAAAAATGAATGCTTCGTTTATTAACTGTATACTGTATACATGACCATCAAAGATGGTGCTATATAAATAGACTATATAGTGAGAAATAGCAGTAGAGAAACAGGCTGTGGAATAGATCATGGGCTGCATGATTAGGTTGAGCACTACTGGGCTGCAAAAATCTGAATGATCCCTCAACAGCAGCAAAAGAGTTGCGGAAACTACTTTGCTACCATCCAATGTTTCTTTTAAATTTTTGCATTCCAGATACCATGGCTAAATGATATCTCATCAGGGATTTTTTTTCCTGGCATTTAGCTATCTTACAATGGGATTTTAAAGGGCATTTCTACTTATCCTTATAGCGTGTTGATCCCAGTATTTTAGCAGCAATAGAATGATTTCTTAAATGTACTGCTGAAATGAAGAAAGCTTTGGATAACTAGTAGTGATTTAGATGAGAAATAACTATGACTTTCATTCAGTTATTGTAGTTCTCGAATTCTAAGCATATCGGGTTGACCATAACCGTAACATGCCAGAAAGGCATATTATGCAAAAACGTTAGCATATTATGCCAAACATTTGGTTAAAGTTCATCAGCTTTATTGACATTGACATAAACCTTTAAATAAATACAGAAATAATATGAATCTCACAATTGACCTACAAAGAAGGTTAATGATTTTCTTATGCAACCCATTGAACTATAAATATGTGTGGTGATTCAGGCATTTTAGTGGAGTTAAGGGTAAAATGGAAATAATCTGCCTCCATCATTCTGTTTTCACAGTTAAACCCCCTTTTTTTAAAAATAAAACCCCACAAAATCCAATTATGTGACTGAATTCAGGCAGCACAACCATGGGTGGCTGGGAGTTTCAAATACTGTCTCCTGCCCTAAATTAATGGCTAGATTTATACATCTTTCTAAGCTAAACAAGTCACATTATGGCTTAGTGGTAGAGAATGAATCAAGCAGTGACAGTGAATAAAGATGAACATAGATTCTCACTTCTGGCTATTATCCCGCTTGTTAATGTCTGTGGCCAAAGTAATAATCTTCCATTAAATGGAGGAAGTAGAGGTATAGGCTTGATAAACCAAGAGCATATATACTAGCACAGTGCTAGTGAAGACCACTGGATTCCAGTAATGTTGCAGGGACTGGCCCAGGCTCTTTTCTTGCACTTGAGTGGCATTTTGGGGGCGTCCGGTTAACCTAGAAACGATAAGGCCTGTTGCAAGCCAGAAACTTATTTCACAAGCTGCTAATGTGCTGCCATTTTGGCTCCACCTCCAGGGTTGACTAGTGAACAGAGAAACCAAAGATTACAGCAACTAAACAAATAACAATAGGGGGGATAGGATGGTTTTGTGCAAGCGGCAGGCAAGTGCTCTCTCTCTCTCTCACGCATATAGCTCCATTTCCATAAGCAGTGGGCACACTCGCCCACTGCTTGTGCAAATGGAGCATGTGTGTGTGCACTCATGCACTGCTTGTGCAAGTGGGGATGTGCATGTACACTTGCCCACCACTTCAGGCTGTCTGGTTCTCAACAGCCCCCGCTCCGGTAGTGGGCTGCGGCCCGGGGGGGGTTGGGCACCCCTGGCCTAAAAGACATGATTGTATGGCTCTGTGGTTATCATACCATCAACTACAGTTAGTTACCACTTGATTAGGTACTTTCCTTAGGCCTCTCTGTCTTTGCCTAGCTGGTTTTCTCTGGCTTAATTGTGGCATGGCTCAGCTCAAATCATAAGCTTTGCCATTTCTCATTTTCCAGCGTCTGGGCTCAAGTAAACCATCGTAATCAAGAAAATAAATCTTACAAACAAACCCCCCTCTCAACTTTTAGACACGATCAGGGTCAAACTCAGTTTCTCTCTTTGTCTAATCCAAGGGTGTCAAACTCAATGCCCAGGGGCCAAATCCTGCCCTTGGAGTGATTAGATCTGGCCCACAGAGCCACCCTGAAAACAGCTAAAGACCGGCCCGTAGTGCCTCTGCCAGGGAAAACAGAGCTGGGGAGGGCCACATGCAGCCCTTGCGAGCTCCGTTTTGGCTGGCAGAGGGTTGCAGGACGCCGTCCCAGCTGAAAATGGAGCTCGCGAGGGCTGTGTGTGGCCCCCCGAGCTCCGTGTTCACTGGCAGAGGGTTGCAGAAGGCTGTCGCAGCCGAAAACGGAGCTCAGGAGCCCATTTTTGCTGGCAAGAGTAGTCGTGCCACCACAAGCGCCCCCCCAACACGAGTAACGTCATGTTGGCCATGCCCACCCCAGTCCTCTAAGATCAAACACAGCCCTAATGCGGCCCTCAATGAAATCAAGTTTGACACCCCTGGTCTAGTCCTATCAGACCCAAAATGACTTTCCTTGCCCTGGACAAGGAAATCCCCCTTCAACCACGTCTCAACCAAAGATAGAAGTCTCCCCACCAGCTCAGACCCCAGACCGAGGCAGCCCTCTTGAGGAACTGCACCCGATTAAAGAGCTGTGAAACCCTAACCTTCCATCTTCCACCGGCTGATGGCTTCAAGATTCCTTTTCCTTTACAGTGGATTTTTCCCAGCTCTGCTGACCCTCCTGAAAGGGCTGTTCGGTCTAACATCAGAACTCAGCCCAGCTACAAAGACAAAGACCTGCCTAGCTTCCCCAAACTGGGCACCCAATCAGATCCCTAGAATTTCCTATCTTGTAGGTCTCAGCTTCTATAAAAATCTTTGTTCTTCCATTGTTCCATTGTATTGCTGTTTCTCATAAAGCAGGCACCCAAGAATCATTGCAAGAGATCTCCTCCTCAATGTTGTGCTCTTTCTTCAATCTGAACCCACAATACCATTACTCTTTTTCTTCCTCTCAGACATAAAAGTGCATCACGGCAACTTACAACTAAGGTTGTAGCTGTTGGAAGAAGTCCCTGGCTGCTAAACTACAGAGTCATGTCATTCTTAGAGTTTTCAGTGGCAAGTGATATGCAGGAAGAATTAAGTCTTAAATAATGAAGACGTTACTCCCTCATATTCACTCTCCAAGTGTGAGAGGGTTTTTCTAACAAGGCCTGCCACATAACTTTATTTCCATAACATCACTTGTCAGTGTCTCATAACAAATCGATTTGAATTGTTTCTTGGATTTTTTTATAGATCATCAAGAAATGAAAAAGAAGACAACATATTTGCATAGAAAATTAATCAGATTTCTAAAAAGATCATTCTTGTAAAATGCTCCTGATTTCCCCCCTCTCATAATTATAAAACTAAATACATATTTGCTTATCTAAAAATAATTACTTCAAAGGCCATATTATGTGGAAGTTGTTTTTTTTTAAATCCCTGTATCTTCTTAAATCTAAATTCAGTATTCCTTAGGAGTGAATTTCTAGAACACATACAGATGACGAGATGTAATTTCATTCTCTACAGCCTCTGTGGAGTTAGAAAGAATAACTGTTCTAAGAAGAGCAACCTGTAGAGGTCATTGTTTTGAGTGATTTCTCACAGGAGGAAATGGAAGAACAAAGTCTTTCTTAGCAACTTCACCTCATTAAATCAGCTCAGCAAGTTGCCAGATAATGGTCATTGGATGGAGGTTTTGATCTCTTGCCCAAGCAGGCTACCTGATCACACTCCTGATCACCAAATATGGTCATGTATATTGGAGGAAGTTGCTGGGGATGAAAATTCACACAACCGCTCTCTTGCGGGGAAGAAAAAAGTGGATTTATTGACATAACAGTCTGCATATAAATTAGCTTGACCAAGTTATAAGGCATCAATTCCCAGGCAGTGAGAGGCTGCTATATTAGGCTATAACAGTAAAAGAACAAAAATAATGAAATAGGGAGGTTTTCTTAAAATACAAAGGTGCAAACAATGCTATCACACTAAGCCAGCAAACAAGATGGATTACAGATATCAGGAATTCTGATCTTTTTGCTGTAGATTAAATGAAACCACAACCATTTATGTTTGGCATGGCATTTAAACTCGCTTGATCTTTGGTTATAGAATGTTGCAGTGCTTAAGGTAATAGCCAGCCAGGGGCAGGGCAGATCATTTTGGCAATGCAGTGATGGAGGGACTTCACATTTGTGCTAAGCTAGACATGTTCTTTCTGCCCCCTGTATCCATATTTAGATTCCTGAGTGAAAGCAGCCAAGTAACGCATGCCTGTTCACTAATTAAGATGCTGCAAACATCCGCCCACTTAACCCACCGCAGCATACATTAGTTTCACTGTTCGTCTTTCTTTCAGCATTGATTGCAGCCTAGATGTTGTGTAGGTGAGGAGAAGGCTGCAAATGAGGGTTGCCAAAATCTTACCTTATTCTCATCTCATCCCTTGACGCAAACACACCTACTGGAGCTTTGAGAGGGATCTCTCTCTCTCTTTTATATTGGCCAAGTGCTTGAAGCGAGCACCATCATATTGCTGGACTTGAAGTAGTGAGTGTAATAAAATTGAAGAACAGGAACTTGAGCTTAAGCCACAGGGAGTGAAATGTGTTCTTTGTGGCCAAGGCCTAGAATTGGACATTTGGACATTTTGATAATCAACCTTAGTGAATACAAATTCTGAAGTTAGCTGCCCCAACACATAAACACAACATCTCTCATATGCTCAGCTATATTTCAATTATTTATAATTGTTTCTCTCTCTCTTTTCTTTCAACACTAAATCTGCTTTTTCATTAGTTCAGTTTCATGAATTCAAAGACAAGAAACAACTTGCAAGGGCTAAGAGTCACTTAGGTGAGATGGGCAGAGTAAAAATGTGATAAATAATAAGTGGGATTCCAGTACTATTAGTCATGGTATCCTTCAGGGGGCATGACCTTGCAGGTTCTACTCCCTTCCTCTGGAATAATTTCCAGTCAGTATTAATGGGTTAGGGAGAGGTCAAGTCCAAGTACCCTTTTTGCAGGGTTCTTCAGGGTTTGACATTCTCCCCGCATTTCTTTAACATTTACATGAAGATTCTGGATGAGGTCATTCAGAGATACGGGGTGAAATAAAATCAGAAGGCTGGTGATACCTAATTGTATATCTTTGGCCTTAGGCTGCCCAAGTAATGCTGTGAAGGTTCTGTCTTTGTAGCTAGAGGCTTTAGATGACTGGATGGGGAAGAACAGGTTTCAGATCTATCTAGGTTTTTAGGGCCTGCTGGGCCTGGTGATTTTTCATCTTTCGTTCTCGATGGAGTTGCACTGTCAAAATCAGTGCACAGTTTTGGGGTCTTCCTGCTCTCACAGCTCCTGTTTAAGGAACAAGTGGCAACCATAGCCAGGAGAGCTTTTATACAGTGTTGATTAAATTGTCCTCAACCCCGCTAGTCTTTCATAAAACCCTTAAGACACAGCTTTTCTCTCAAATGTGGGGGTTGGGAGGGGGTTGAGCCTGTTACTTGAATCTCTTTGTTATTGACTGCTTTGCGCTTGATGGACATTATTCTTTTGCTTTGTATAATATATTTATCCTTATTGTATTGATATTTTTATTGTGTTAGCTGCCTAGAGTTGCCTATGTGAGAGGGAACGGACATATACATCTAGTAAATAAATAAATACATCCATAAATGTATTTCCTATTATCTCCTCCAATAATTTGCTGAACAAATAGGGAGCACCTGCACTACCCCTAGGAAACCACTCTTCTTCCTAGAAATAGGAAAAACCTGAGCCAATCAAAGAAATAGCTCCTTGAATGAGAAAAGACCTCTAGTTGTACAGCTGGCTGAAATGGTTTACTTTGCTATTGTTAAAAATCTGCTACTACATGAAGAAGTGGAAAAGAGATGTTAAATAAGATACATTTATTCCTTATTTCTTTAGCTAAGTATCACATTACTCTTGAACAACACTTTAAAAAACCTTTTCCTTTCCTTAAAATTCAAAAGGGGAAGGTTAAGTTTGGAGTTAGGCTTTATTTATCTAAATAGAATTTAATATGTCATTATTTTTCTAAAAATTGCAATTGGAGAAATGAGCTAATTTTATATCACCCAATTCTTTATTTCAAAGAAAATCCCACTGGAATTGGCTTTATTGCAGGTATGTCCAAGAAAACAAATATTCAATTTCATTGGAATTGCAAAATGCTGCATACAAGTAAGTATTACGTTTCTTTTTATTACTTAAAGACAACGCACAGAGTATCGTTAAATACCATGAATAAGATTTTTACCTTATGTTAATAAATAGTTGTACCAAAAATAATTAGGCCTTTTTTCTTATATTATTTTGCCTCTTTGTAAAAGCTGTTACACTTTTCCCTAACCATAAGAATAATTCCAATGGCAGTAGACTGGGGCTTCTTGCTAAATGGAGGATTGATGTAGTAGCTTGAAGGTGCTGCTAAAAAATCAAGCCAAGAGAAAATAATTCATTAGACAACCTCAAGCGCTCAAAATATGGAAAGAATAACTTTTGCAGTCATTTTTCATTCATAGGTTTAAGCAGCACCTTTTTTGTCCCTGTATCAATATTGGATCAGAGTAACAGAAATAACAAGGCACAGTGAATTAGAATATCATGCTAATAGAAATACTAGATTTAAGTAAAAAGTACCTGATTAAAAATAGGCACACTATATAAACAGAACCTTTTGCGCCTGATTAGCTCTACCATTTTGGTGGAGTCTCAGACACCAGATGTGTGGACAGGGTCCTTAGTCCTTCTTGGCCCCTAAGATAATTTGCTTCAGGCCCAAGAACACTATCTGGCTGCTGTCAGATGCTTTGGCAATATGGTTTCATAGGAAAGGGAGAATTGTCATCTTGTGCTTTGATTCAAGGAGAAGACTATATCAGGCTTATAATGTGCCAAAAAAGCCTCTAACAGAACCCAAGGCTGCGCTAATGTCATTCCTCCCAGACGATTTCTGTTGCAGGCTCCCCATTCTCACATTCATCGTCAGTTATTTTAAGAACAATCTCAAACCACCTCTGTGGAAAGTCAGTGTTCTGTGCAATAAAAAATAAAACCTATTTCTGAAAAAGCATCAACGGGATTTTCTCTGAAGTGTTCCAGTGCCTTTCGGTTTCTCTTTGCTTTGTTTGCCAACAGTATGTCGGTAAGATTTCTTTGAATAATTGACTTTCACCCATCCACCTTCGCTGACTTTGCTTTCTTCCTCTTCTTCTGTTTCAGTTTTCAAGGGCATCCCTGGTATTGATTTGTGCTGCTGCGGATAATGAGGGTGTTTTCTCTCATGCGTCCTTGGCAGATGTTGATATTGATTGAAGGTTGACTGGGAAGATCTAGAATATTTCCCAGCATTTCTCAGTGTCCCTGGAGCAGTTGGGTTTCTTACCAAATGCTTTCCAGCTGCCGCCCCTCCAGGGGAGACACTGCTATGATAGTTATTTCTGTTTCTGGTTTTAGAGCTGCCCCTTTCCGATGGACTGTCCGAAGTCGAAGTCGCACTGGAGCTGCTGCTTCCCTTGGAATTCAGATGTAAAGATGATAAATAGGTTGTTGGCGATGCGCTTCTTGACTGAATGAGTGAGGTAATATGATAGGTAGTGGGCACTGAAGTCCGCCTCACAGCAGCCGCATAAGTGTCTTGATTATGAAGGTAGGGTAGAAAATGGGTTAAGTTGTTGGGACTGTGGGGACGGGAATGTTGGAGAGAAGGGCTGCTTGTCACATGGTGCATTTTCAGTGCATTCATCCACTGGCAGTCAATACCTGGAATGAAACAAATGGCACCATCAACTTTAATCCCAATTAGTCACAAGATAAGATCCTGATATTGCCCCTTTGATAGCTGTAGCTACTGAAGTCATCAATTTGCTCCGGGAGCCATAATGGATTGACTCTTCCTTGCAATCTCCAATGGGCTGTAGTAATTAAAGGCACCAAGGTTAGAAATTGAGAGGTGGTGAGTTCCAGTCCCACTTTAGGCATGAAGCCAGCTGGATGACTTTGAGCCAGTCACTCTCCCCCTGAACTAAGAAGAAGGCAGAGGCAAACCACCTCCAAAAATCTTGCCAAGTACATTTTCAGGGACTTGTACAGGCAATTGCCGAGAGTCAAGACTGGCTGGAAGGCACACACACACACACACACACACACACACACAAAGTATATGAACTCCCTATCTGAAAGTGCATTTTCAAGTGTAATGTTTCTACAGTTGAACTCTGTTCTTCAGACAGTGTTATGATGATTTTAATTGCAGAGATTTGCAATGTAACTTTAACCACCTCACTGATTAGACAGATTTTCTGTTAACTACACATACTCTCAACACAACCCTCCCCCCCCCCAAACAAACAGCACATCACAGATCTTTAGAGCTGACATCTTTCATCAGTATCCTTTGGTTCAAAACTGATGATACAGGTGCAATTCAGAAGTACTCCAAGTGGGACACAAGTCACTACAACTTTAATTACATCTTTAAAACTTACTGAAAATAATAAGACATAATTAACAGAATGTCTCTTTCTGTATAAATGAGAGCAAGTACTCTTAAGGTGTTATAAACATGAAGGCTATGATTTCTGGGCCTCTGTTAGTCATGAAAGCTTTCTGGGTGACTTTGGGCCAGTCTCTCTCTCTCAACCCATCTCACCGGGTTGCTGTTGTGGGAAAAATAGGATGAGGAAGGAATATTACGTACGTCTCCTTGAGTTTTAAAAAATGAAAGTGACAAATAAACACAATAAATATTAAATGCCCTCTGCAAAAGCAAAGGTTTTTGTTTCTCTCCTGATGAACTGCAGACCCTTTGAATGAGTAATAGGTGGGGCTTAAGATAAAAAGGTTAAAAAAGCACTGCATTAGACTCCGAACATTTGGGTACTACAAATATATTAGTTTTATTGGTTATTCTTACTTCAAACAGGAAGAAGTACGGCAGATTGGAAGGTGAGGGTTTTAGGTGCAAAACAAAATGCAACTTCAGGAAATTAATAAAAATATACCATAATCCAATTTAAGATCATGACTAAAGTATGGATGATTAAAGACAAAAGAGAGATAGGATCTTAGATGTAGGTGTGAATGTACAGCAATATCCTTCGCCAGGGATTCTAAAAGAACAATGTGCAAATTCTGTTTTGTTCAAGGCCTGCTCCCATCGATGTGCAGCATGACAAGATGCTCACTTCAAAAGTCAGCTCGGCCTGGTCCAGGGGAGCAGGAGGAGGAGTACTCAGGAATTTTAAGAGGTAGAACGGGTTTCTTAATTATCTACACCCTGTTGGTGCCTTAAAAAAATTCCCATCTCCTAACAATGAAACAAAGAGACCCCAAATTTTGCTTCCACACAGTTTGGGAGTACAAAACGGATGGCGATTTCATGCCAGCCTTTTACATTCAGAAATGTAGCTTTCTGATTTAAAGCCGTCTTCAACACTAGAGTGAAGTCCTAGGCTTTCCTTAGACCTCCCAGTCCCCACCTAGAGGCCAATGGGTTACTTTAGAGATCATAGTTTCTCAACCTCAGCAACTTTAAGAAGTGTGGACTTCAACTCCCAGAATTCCCCTGGGGTTGAGAAATGCAGCTTTAGAGAGACCCTTTCCCTCTTAGCAAGTCTGGCTTTGGGGGATGTGCCGATTTTTGAAAAGTTTTTGTTTCTCCAGCATATGCTCTTTCTCCAAGCAGTGCCTCAGCTGACTTACTGGAATTGGATCTGCTCCGAGGGTTGCCTTCCACATTTGGAAGAGATGTCTGTATTTTCAGCTGTACTGATTTCACTTCATCCTGCACTTTCACCTGACTCCATTGCAGTTGCTGAATGTGTTTGGTAGATTTGGGAGTATGGACATCAGCCTGTCCAAGAGAAAAAAACAAGCTCTTCTTCAGAACCCCATAAGAACAGGCCCAATTTGTCCAGATTTTTAATGTCTGATTCTGAAACAGGTAGCACAAGTAGTCCTTGACTTATGATCACAATTGAGCCCAAAATTTCTCTTCTTAAGTAAGACATTTGTTAAGTGAGTTTTGCCCCATTTTACGACCTTTATTGCCACAGTTGTTAAGTGAATCACTGCAGTTGATAAGTTAGCAAGATGGTTGTTAAGTGAATCTGGCTTCCCATTTATTTTGTTTATCAGAAGGTCGCAAAATGTGATCACATGACCTTGGGACAAAGCAACCGTCATAAAGTATGAACTACTTGCCAAGCATCTGGATTTTCATCACATGATCATGGGGATGCAACAAAGATAGTAAGTGTGGAAAATGGCCATAAGTCACTTTTTCAGTGCTGTTGTAACTTTGAACGGTCACTAAATAAACTGTTGTAAGTTGAGGACTATCTGTAATATCAACCCTCATCTAGAAAAATGTTTGTTTCTTTTGCAAGGAAACCAATAGCAAATTATTATTTTTTCTTTGTGCCCTCCCACCTCAACAGTGATGGACACTCTTTTAACTACTGGGTTTTAATAGAATCATTTAGTAGTTATGGCACTTCAAATCAGTAATGTTTTCTGCAAGAGGAAGAAGTCACTAAGGATTTCTGGTTGCTGGGGTCTGCTTGTGGCAATGTCCCTTTAAACCTGCTGCCAGTCTCTAATTCCTGTGAGGAGGCTGCAGTCTGAAAGGAGCCCGGGGTTGTTTTCCCAGTTCACAGAGGGCGGCTCTTCTCCACTTCTGAGGCACGCAAGGCCAGAATTTCCCTGTCAGCCTCTCTCACTGCTTGAATCCTTGTGACAGATAGAACTGAGATTTCAATTATTAACCTCAGTGTGAAGTATCCTATTGGTCTTTATGAAACACCTTTTTTTTGTAAATATCCAAAACCCTATTCATACAAAGACTAATTCCCTCCCTGTTATATGTTGCTAAATTGGTTCCATTTTTTATTTTATATTTTCCTTCTTGCCCCTTCCCTTCTCCTGTTGTATCTCTAGTCTGCTAATTAGCGATGTGTCAAAAAGATAAGAAAGGTGATCCCTTCAGCAAATGTTACCTACCCCAACTGTTACTCAAAGGAAAAAAGAGAAAAGAAACTTTTAAAAACTTACCTGATCAGGTTTTCCCAGTGAGCAGTCTGAACACGATTTATAGCATTCAGATTCGGAAATTGGTCATTTAAAAGTAATTACAGACCTTTACAAAAGTGAGCCCTAAAATTTAGAAATGCAGGTTCCTCGTTGTGCAATCACCCTGGCAGAATGAGTGACTCGCTTTTATTTTTCTTCAAACACTAACCTCATAAGTCACTGTGCACTCGACAGTCTGATCTTTTCCTATCCCCACAATCCACTTCTCCATCACAAAAGGAGGCTGCAAGAAAAAAAACCATAACATTTATAGGTATCCTTTGCCTTGCTCCTCCCACTTTGGAGGGGCTGTTATTTTATTTACCTGAGGACTTTTACATGTCTGACCTCTGTTAAAACATTTTAAAAATATATGTTTAAAAAGTGGAAAATTTCTACAAAGGTTGTGATCTAATTTACCATCGCTGTTGGGCTGTAATTTCAGCATATAAAAGAAATGGACTCTAATTTTCTGTTTGAATCTAAATTTGGCCAAGGAGAATCCCCTCCCAATTTCTCATTCTAAAGGGTTATGAATATTCAGAAGGGAAATTCTGCTAATTAGCAGAGCTTTGCATGCTTCGAAAATGATTTGGAAGAGATGGTTCCCAAACATGCCAGAGAACAAGCATATCACCTCTTTAAAGCAGCCATATTTTTTTAAAAAAGAGGAATCAACTCTGGCCACATCCTACAGAAATCCAAAGAAAGATGTAGCTGTTTTAAAGGGATGTTGTGCTCATATCCATATATGCTATGAAACACCTCTTGCATTTCATTTCTGGGTCATGTTCATTAGGATGTGTCAGATACCCTTGCTTTGGCTTTAGATCATACATCTCTCTCTCAGATTCCTGCCCCCTTAGTATCACTCTGGTGAGCCAGAAAAATACCTCTGGAGAGGATCAGACAAAGCTGGAGTGCGGAGCTTTTTAACTCTAGAGGAATGGCTAGCCTTAAAGTACCCTGTTGAAGTCAAATGGTGCCCAGACTTGAAGCAAGCCATCTAAGGGGTTAGAACTTGAAGTCAATAGAAACATCTCTCCCCCCCCCATCTCTTTTCCCTGCATGACCGGGAGAGAGCAAGCTCTAAAGAGAATGTTGAACTAATAGCTTAGTTGCTCATCCCTAATCCTGGAGACACTTTTGATAAATACATATACCCCCCGTTTCCCTGAAAATAAGACCTATCCCAAAAATAAGCCCTAGCATGTTTTTATGCATGCGCCTAATATAAGCCCTACTTAAGCACCCGTGCAGCTGGTGAGCCGCCCATTCTGTCTGGTTGCTCGCAGTGCCACTAACATGAGGTGGGGTGGGGTGGAGCTGCTCCATTGCAGCCAAGAGCTTACCTCAGTGCCCCCACAGCCCGGTCATCCATGCCCCAACAACTGCCTTGTGGCCACAGCACCGGCATGTCGCTTGGCCTCCTGCTCCATTGCAGCCAAGAGCAAGCAGAAGTGGGCTGGCAGCCATGCAGGATCCTGCTGGCAGGTGTTGGGGTGTAGGTGGCCTGTGGGTAACCCTAACCCTAACCCTACATTCACATTCCTGAATTTACATGAATGTGCGCGCACACACTTTTCTCAAAGTAAAGTAAGGGTTTCTTAAATGTAGGACTCACTTTTTATTCAATCGCTCGTCTGCTCAACTCTGCTCAACTCTGCTCAACTCTGTGCAGATAATCTAGTTTAGTCAAGATAACAGCAACGCACAGGCATTTATGTAATGGTGTTTAAACTGCAGCAACAGAACTATCTAATTCTTCCAAAATTATTTGTTATGAAACAGTTCTGCTGGTTATCGTTTCTGTGCCTTAAGCTGACGTTGTTCTTCCATAAGACTTTCCCCTTGGCTTTAACATCACTGATAGATCCCATGATCTCTTTTGGAGGCCAGATCTGGCAGGAAGATTTTGACATGATTTGAATCCATATATATCTGGTGTCATAAAAATCATGACATTTCCAGATGTTTCCAGATAATACAAAAGCCTGGATCAGGTATGACTTGCATGTAAGGCAGCCTGTGTCATTTAGGGGGAATCTTTGGATATTCAGGTGCAGCTTTTAAGGGGGACACAGGTGGCTGTATCAGGAGTGTGAAAGAACTAGTGCATGAATACAGTTTATCTCATCTCTAGATCCTAGCCAGGGTTTATTGTGAAAAAACTGTATTATAATTAACTGAATAACTAAATGCTACTCCAACTGCAACCATGCAACGTTCTTCTTACCTCCTAAAAACAAAATATTGGAGCAGAGTGTGAAATACCTTCTTAGCTAGCTTCAACAAATTGGTTACATTGTGTGCATGTTTGTGTGATTGGCCCTTGTAATTTGTACACTTTTTTCTGGGGCAATTTTTATAAGATATTTTCCTTTGTTATAAGTTACAGATAATAACTGATGGAATGTTTCTGAAGCCACAGTTTCCTTCAGGAACCAGGATTTTAATCTGAGGGACATTTAGCATTAACATTCTTTGACTTTATTTTTAAAAGCTACAATTTTATAATTTTATTCATGTCAAAATTATGGCTGTGGCTGACTTTATTAAAGATGAATGATTTTAATCATTAATCAGGTCACAAATGAAGAATTAGCTTCTTCTGTTGCAGTCATGTCAACCATCACCAGGGAATACATAGCCAAATTCCACCCTCCTACTCCACAGGCTTGGCAGACATCTACCTCTGTGGCCACCAGCTTCCAGAACATTCCTGCAGTGATACAATTCAGCTACTTCCCTTTTAGAGATCACCTTGATTAGCAACCATTCCCAAGTATGACAGTAATAAACAGTATTTCTTTTTCTGACCAGTGAGTGCATTTATGACCAAATTTCTTGCACCTGACAACAAAAGTTCTCAGTGTGAAACTGATTAAGGTCTAGTCAGGCAGCAGCGCCAGCTGGCCAGAGGGTTCTAATGAACTAATTAAGGTCACAGAGCTGAGCTTGTGGTTAGCACTTTTTTAGGGATGTGCTGCGCTGCAGAGAAAAGCAACTCAGGAAGAGATCGCTTATTTGAGCAATCTCTCAGCTCTGTAAGGGACCAACAAAAGGAGAAAAATTGGCTGGATGCCAGACACTGTGAAAGAGAACTTTATAAGATGGCAGCAACCAGTGATTTTTCATAGTCTCTCTCCCTCTCTCTCTCTCTCAGACATGTATTTGCTTAGTGATCATTTCATTTAACGACCAAGCTGTTGGAACAGAATGAGGTTGCTAAACAGGGAGAGAATGTTGGGAACTGTTGGGATCACACAGCAGAATGAAATCCAGTCTCTGCATATTAATCTGATTCAGCAGTACCCAACCTTTGTGGCTTGGCAGCCTGGCTGGGGGAAGGAAGAGGGGAACTGGGCCATGCATGCATGTTGGCCTTGCACAAGCCTTGCAGGTCCACACAAGATGCACATGAGTGTTCCATCCAGCTTCTTGCATGCCCCAATTCTGAATAGGCCACAGCTCGGTAGTGGGCCAGGGCACAGAGGTTGATTTAATTCACACCAGGAACATCTATCACTGATCTCAGATTCATGCCGCTCCAAGTCAGTTTCTGTGGTTTGCAATAAGATTTTTGTCCAAGGACAAGACACTGAATGTTACATAGCTCTACAGGCTGGTCCAGGTGACCAATATTCTAAAATATTAAAATGGATTAATGGATCAATCACAGATTTGAGATTGAAGTGATTGATCAAAACATTGTATTTTCGGTGTATTGAACTCCCTGAAGAATGTACTTTAAAGCAGGGATCCCCAACCCCTGGTCCATGGACTGGTACCAATCCGCGGCATGCCAGCAACAAGGCCACGCAAACAAGTGAAGCCCCATCCATGGGATGCAGGCAGAATGAAATCCATGCCCCCTGTGGTCCGTTGAAAAACCCTGCACCACAGAATTGGTTCCAAAAAGTCCAGTTGCCTCTTGAAAAAGCACCTTTGGGACAACCATGACCTGGATGATTGAGAATCTCCATAAACATTACCAAAACTACAAGCTTACCTTTGTCATTTTTAAAATCTCGACATCAGGTAGATTAGTGTTAAATGTCACGTCTTTTATATAAGTTATTGCAATTTCATCCCCATCCACTTCCATATACATTTTCCATTTGCAATCCTAGTTTTGAAAAGAAAATACAAAATATTAAATTGCAATGGGTTGTGCTATGAATAGAAAGCTTCTTCTCCAGTCCCTCCAGCTATCACCCCCCATATTAGTAATTATATACATTTTTCTGAATAAGTATATTCATGGAGTTGAACTTCGATGATATTGAAACAATAAAAAAGTAGTCTGAAAAGCAAAAGTTATTTGAGTTTCTTCACATGAGAAGAAGCAATCTACTTTGCTAGTTCGATGTATGTTTTAAGCTGAACCACCGTTGGCTGGTCTCTGGAGTACCACAAGTGGCTACACCATTTCCCAAATGTGTTTCTTTTCCACTGAAAGGTACAAAACCCAAAATGCCATCAAGTCTGGGGGTCCCAGGGGACTGGTAACATTCTAAGATAGCTCCATTATTGTAGTTAACATCCACTCTCTTCTTTTTAATATTTTAATAATGGTTATTTTTTATTTTGTTACTTGTTCTGTGCCGCCTATAGTCACCTTTTTTGTGTGGTAGAAGGCTATACAAATTTGATGTATAAATAAGTGAGGGATGGAATTTGGACTCTCTTCTAATATCCTGGTGCTATGGGGCAGGAAGAAAAATGGAAGAAGCAAGTCTCTGAAACATAAGTTTTAAGCACCAAATTAAAATCTTTATACTGGAAATGTGCTTCCCCAGAGAGCAAAAACAATCTATGTTTGGGCATTTCTGAAATAATCAGTGTTCAGTTACTTTTTTACATACATATAAACTACTCTCACTTATAGGGTAAGCCATGTTATACAAAGTGCCAAAAAAAGAATAGGCAGTGGCAAGCCAAAGAAATTAAACTTTAGGATAAGACTGGAAAAGCAAATATAGAGAGGTAGTCCTCATCATATGGCCACAATTGGGATAAAAAATCTAGTCATAAATTGTTATGGTTCTAAGTCGATACACTCATGTGACCGTTTTTCTATTTTTTTAGATTTTTCACGGTTGTTAAACAAATCATCATAGTTAAGAAAATGCCACAGTCATCAAGCAATGCTATTCTTTCAAATGGGATTTTTTTGAGAACATTTCTTCTTTGCTCCCACACTTTGAAAGTGCTCCATTCCCGCTCCATTCAAGATACCATTATGTTTCTTCTCGCATCCAGTTCCAAATAAGACTGTGACCAGAGATACGATGTTATACTGTACATAACAATTTCTGATTTGTTTTGACACATTCTTTCTCCGCTATCATTTGCATCCTGCTCACCATTTTTCTACCATTGTATGCATCCCTTAAATCTTCTAATACATTTCTCCATCTTTAGTAATGTTCCCTCAAGGTGCACAAAACAGGTACTTGCTTTAGTGGTTTTTTGCCACTTATATATGACAATTATTCACTCTATTTTCAGTCTCAAACACTATTTGGTCTTTGATATATTAAATTTCAGATGTATACTCCTTCTTGCATCATACAATCTAACTAACATTTGTTAGTGATTTCTGCTTTTAAATCCCTGATTCCCCTTGTTTCTGCCCTTTTGGCTGCCTTACACCACAGTACTCCTTGCCGGTAATGGTGGTAGTGGCTGAGAAAGAGGCCTGGGGCCTTCAGTAGTCTCAGCCAGTTGCCACCATCCCCAGGCCTCTACTTTGCCCTCATGTTGCCACTGCACCAAAGAATAATGCCTCAAGCCCCAAGCCACAGCCAGCCACCCCAGTGCCACAGTTGAAAGCCCCATCCGCTTCCACCACTCTCCTTTCTGCCGATTCTGCTGTCCCCAGTTGACCTTCGCCAACTTCCTTCCCCTGGTGATGAGGTGTGTGCCTGGCCTTGCTTCTATGCAGGCAGCTGCTGGCTATGCCAGACCTTCCCAAGGCCATTTGGGCCATTCTTCAGATTGCTCATGGCATTTTTGCAATGTTTTAGAAAAGCCTTTGAGGCCTTCCAAAGCATTGTGAGAATGGCATGGTTGTAAGTGTAACCAGCTTGCCCAGTACCAAAGCGGCTGTAACTTTAGGGACTGGGCACAAGTATCATTTGTTCTGTGCCACTCTAACTTCAAACGGTTGCTGAATGGGTTACCAGTAATCCCAATTTGTAGTTCAGCTAATTTGGATATAATTCCCCTGAGCTTCTAGAGAGGACATTCCGTGTGCAAGTCAACTACTCTGTTACCACAGATTCACATTTTTTTTGTTCACAACTGAACTAGGCTAATTATGTAAAATTTCACAAACACATACATACAGCCTCCCCCCC
>JANHFL010006742.1:197909-237426 GCA_032468155.1 Oxyrhabdium leporinum | reverse complement strand
AAAGAAAGAAAGAAAGAAAGAAAGAAAGAAAGAAAGAAAGAAAGAAAGAAAGAAAGAAAGAAAGAAAGAAAGTTAAAATACAGAACATGGTTGCAAACAATTTGTTATGTAGAGATCTCATAAAATATTCAACTTTGTGGGGAGGCAACAAAGCACTTTCTGGGACAGTCTTTTCCTAGAGCACCATTTTGTTCTATTGCTCAGCAATCTTACTTGCTGGTGTTGGAGAGAAGATACATGATCAGCCTTACGTGGTGGGTGAAGTTTTGCAATGGTGACTGAAATGCAGACTAGCTGTCAGAGCCAAGCATCCAAATCTGGTTGGGTCTTATCGAGGTGCAAATATCTTTAAAATGGCAGATTGGGCCAGAGTGGTACTGATTCTGAGTGAAAGAATCTTTACAGGCAGACTATAAAATGACAAATCTCCTGGTTAAATAAAATGGATGATGCTGAGGACAGGTATTATCTATTAAGCTATGGTCTTGCTGTACGGTGTCTACAGAAATTTAATAGAAGTACTTTTATAACACTGCCCAAAGTGATAGCCGTTTGTACTCTGATTCACCAACACTTTGCTTCCCCTAAGATTTTAAAACTTTTGTGATCAGGATTACTGTTTGCACACACAAATACTTTTTTGCATGTATTTACAATTCTTTCCTTATCAAAAGGGCTGTGAGAACAAATTTTTGGATTCTTCCTCCCATTTATTTACTTTTTTTCCAAGAGTAAAGAACTCCAATTATTTCCCATTCTCCCTCATCCTCACTACATTGTATCTATGCTCAGCACATCAATGTTCATAACCAGAAGTTTGTGACAAGTTGCACATGTGTTGTGCAAAACAATTCAAGAAAAAGACTTATGGATACATTTATTAATAGTCATAAATGCATGCTTGAAATCTCAGCATCTCATGAAATAATATGTTTTATATGCAAACATTTTTATTTTAGTAAATCTGGAATTGTATTTGTTATAGATTGTCATCTTTAGATTTTAATACTAGAAACAAGCTGTTCTTTTTCAATGCTTGTTGATCACCCCAGGTTTTCAATTTAGGTACCTTCAAATGAATGATGTGTCCTTTGGAAACAATTCCCATGTCTTTCAAATCATCTTCTCCCAGAAGAAGTAAACGTTTTCCTGTGATGTGATGATCTTTAAACAAGCTAGCATACATACTCATATCGCCAGATGTATCACCTTAAGATCATAAGACATTGTTCAGAAATCTGGACTTAGAAGGATCAAGTTTTGTGAGCTGCATTTCTCTTTCAAGGGGCTTTGGGTTCTAACTAGCACTGATGATATTATCTAATTTGGTTAATAAAACCTGTACAAGCCCAGAGAGCACCAAGGACCCCTCATTTACAAATACAAATATTTCTAAGCTGTACTCTAAAGAAGGCTCCATTCTCTGTGAGCAAGTGCCTTAGATTTCCAACATGACAACAGCAACAGGTAAGCCTTGTTCTCTACCAGCCTTCAGTAATCTTTCAAATTAAAAATAATGATAAACACCAATCATTTAGAAAACTAGTGTAAAATTTTATTCTTGCTTTAATTTGTTGCCTCCTGCTTTGCCAATGTGCTGCTTCAATAAAAGCCCAATAAATCAGGGATGTCAAACTCAATTTCATTTAGGGTTGCATCAGGACTGTGGTTGACCACGGGTGGCCGGGCTTGCGTGGCCGACTGGGTCGGTGTGGCCAGCTTGACAACACTCACTGGGCATGGCAGGCTTGACACCACTCCCCAAACTGCTGGCATGTTTCCTCTTCGCATTGAGAAGACCAGGCCGAAGCAATGCAGGCCGGCCCCTTACATTTTCCAGGACCGCCCATCCGGATCTGACCACATCTGGCCTGTGGGCCTTGTGTTTGACACCCCTGCACTAAATGAATAATGTTTTCCTTCTAGACTCAGGGAAGCAGAATTCATTGGAGAATTCATTGGAGAATTTCCATTGGAGCTTCTCTAAAAGTTTACGCTGAAAATATTAACTGAAACTTTTATTGGCGTTCTCTATTACATGCTGTCAACTCAAGGAGGATGTAAATCTATCAGAGAAAGATTTCTTAGTATTCCCATATTCTGGTTGGCGGATTTGTTCTCTTCACTTTACTGAGAAAGTTAGCTAATTTCCTTTGAATCTTAAGACAACTTAAGACAATTCAAAGGGTTTTTATATGCTTTTTCTAGTTGTATTAGAGCTTTTAACCTTGCTTAGTCTATCACAATACATTTATTCATTCAGCTTTTGTGAGCTAGACATATGTAGAGCCTTACCTTTTCTAACGAGCTGTTGCATCCAAAAATACTGTGAAGAAAGGACATTGATTTTATGATCTGAGGCATGAAAAGCTTTGTATGGAACATCTAATCAGAAAACATGTTGAGAGGAAAAAACGTGGTCCTGAAAGCTGTTTAAATGAATAGGGATTGTGTAAAAAAACACAATAACATACTTTAATCTTACATCTGAGATTAAAAATTTGCAACCAGGGCCAAATCCAGCTTCTCTCATCGGTTGCCAATTCAAAGGAAGATGTAGACTGATGGTGACTAAAGCAGAAAGATGAATTGGCAATATAACATGAGAGATGGATCAGATCTTGCCCTTGAGTCCACATTCTGTCTCCAGAATGATCCTTGAGTAAAGGTGGTTATTGGCCAGGGCACGGTAAGATAACTACCGCTTATACTCTCCATAGAATATCTCCATTTTAATATGCTTGAGGTTTGCAGCCCTCATTACCGTGTATTTAAAAAAATCAAGAAAAGTTCTAGAAGTTATAATGTAAGGAAGAAATTACCAAACATATATTTCTTCTTTGAAATACATGTTTTGCATAGTCATTTGTAATTTAAGAGTAATGTTTCCTGTGCAAAGATATCTCACTGTTGTTTATGAAGTATATGTTTAAACTTGCATTAATATATTAATGGTAGTCCTGAGGGCAAAACAATCCCCACCATGTAGGACCATAAATATAAGAAAAACTAAAATGTTGACTTTTAAATTACTACTGCACAAATTACTAATATTCTTTGTTAAATTGCACATATTTTAGATTAATGCAATTTGCTGTACATGAGGCTGCCCTGAGTCAGAAGCTTCAGCCAACACCAAATGCCACAGCCAGGGGTGTCAAGCCCAAGGTCCGTGGGCTGGATCTGGCCAGCGGGGAGCTTAATTCTGGCCCACGGGGCAGCCTTGGAAACGGCGAAAGACCACCCTGCTGTGCCTCTGGCAGCGAAAATGGAGCTTGGGAGGACCGCGCAATGCCCTCCCAGGCCCCGTTTTCAACCTGAATGGCATCCTAAAGCCATTGCAAAGAATTCTGGTGCAGGGCATGTCACCTAATCCGAAGGGGTCTCATTGTCCAGAGTTGAAATGATATTTATTATTTTAACTTGTACTTTGCAGGGTCCTTGGTGCTCTCCACACTTGGTTATTTTATTGCAGATGTTTCATTACCAAACTAGGTAACATCATCAGTGCTAATAGGGAGTGGGGTTTGCTCTTATTTTATAGGCTAATGGTTTGCTGTCAATGTTGGTGGGAGCGGCCTTGATGCTTCCTTGATTGGGCTATTTACTGCTAGCTTGTTTGTCTGAGTTGGTAACAGCTGACAGTAAACAACAGACCAATCAAGGAACCTAAAAGACCAGTCCCTTCTAGCACTGATGATCTTACCTAGCTTGGTAATGAAACATCTGCAAAAACACAAGCTCAGTGAACACTAAGGACCCCACAGTTCAACCCTGAGCTACAAATATTATTCTACAGATTGTAAGCCACCTAGAGTCTATAGATGGCATATAGAAAACACTTTTTCTGGGCCACTTTCTTTTCTTCTAAGACTCCCTTTACGTTGTTTTTTCCTTGCCAGTATTCTGAACTTCCATGTATCTAGTAGTCTTGGACATCTATAATTGTGAACATTTAAAGAAAAATAAGTCAGTTCCTCATTGTTCATTTTAAGATTAAACTGCAAGAAAGAAGGTGCCACAGACAAATGTTGCACAAAACAGAAGTAAAGTTTTAGCACAAGGATGGAGAGATTATGATCACACGTGGTTAGACTGCAACTCCTGTTACTCATAGCCAACACTTTTGATAAGAAATAAACAGAGTTGTAGTGCATCAGTATCAGGGAGTGACAGATTTCCCACCATGGCTTAGGCCTTTGCTTAACGAAAGACATCTTTGCTAAATGGCAAAATATTGATTTAACTAATAAAAGCTGCTTACCACGTCTTCTTCAGTCCATGCACCGATATCAAATGATGGCAGCAACTGTGTAAGAAATATGCATTTAAAAGTGCAGTTTCTTTTTTTTTTTGTCTCTACTTCTTTATCTTCTTTTGGTATATGGTTTTTATTTAGCAGGATCTTTGTAAATTTTGAAGACTGAACTGATATATTACTGATAAAAAGATGATATGTCCCCTTTTCTGAAGCAAAATCCTTCCCCATTCAGCCAAGTTACTTATATTCTAACTCATTTTGGGTGACTTATGATATTAACAAGGCCACAGTTTTCTTCATTTTATTTTTTTACATTTACTTGCCAGATCAGAACTTTAATAGATGCTACTCTTGTGTGTATAAGAACCTCAAAGTGGAGTAAGCCAAATTATCGTAAGTTAGCTTTTAATTAATATGTCAAGTTCTAATTTGAACTTTAAACTTAGACAAATTCTAATTTAGGTTTGCAAACTTAGTATTGAGGAGGCTGTTTGAGATTTGCTTTTCAATTTTGTGTGAGTTATGTAAATTGTAATGAATGGTTAGTTGATTGCCTGTTAAATATCCTGCAATGATGGAGAATGTCATTCAAAAGAAATGAACACTTAAAACCTGAGACTCAGTTCTGAAAACTACTGCACACTAGTGATATGGTGGGGAACAGAAAGAATGTGTCACCGAGTTATTAATTTGTTTTTATTTATTAAATGTCTACACTGCCCATCTCATTTCAGTTTAAAACAGGGCAGATTACAACAACAGATTGTTAGATAAGCTGAGACTGAATCAATAGGGTAAAATGGACTAAGATCACCAGTAACTGAGTAAGATTATGGGGGGAAAAGTTGGCTTTTACTGACTTTCCTGGTTTCCTGGTTGTGAACTAATCCATGGTAAATGTAATATAGGTAGACCCTGACAACAGTTCATTTAGTGACCATTCAAAGTTACAACGGCACTGAAAAAAGTGACTTATGACCATTTTTCAGTTACCACCTTTCTAGTATCCCTGTGATCACATGATCAAAATTCAAATGCTTGGCAACTGTTTCATACTTAGGATCATTGCAATGTCCCGGGGTCATGTGATCACCTTTTGCAACCTTCTGATGAGCAAAGTCAATGGGGAAGCCAGATTGATTTAACAACCAGGTTGTTAACTTATCAACTGCAGTGATTTACTTAACGTGGCAAGAAAAGTTGTAAAAAGGGGCAAAACTCACTTAACAAATTCTCACTTGACAATAGTAATGTTGGGCTCAGTTGTGGTTGTAAGTTGAGGACTACCTGTATTAGTGCCAAGCCATTATCTCTATGGTATACAAATTTGCCCATAGACATGTATTTCAGAGTGAATTCATTTGATAGGAAACCTCGGGGTATAGGGGAAACAGTTTGCCAAAGTACAGAAACAAACTTGAGAGGCGATGGACTAAACTCAAATTAGTCAATTAATATTTAATATATTCAACAGAATGATGAAGAAAAGGAGACCGTGGGATGGCAATACAACAGATTATCCTGAAAGAAGCCATGAATTACTACTGCTTATTAGCTTGAGTAAAATGGACTTAATATTAACATAGTGATTTCTTCATTGTTAGTGGATTTGGTATTTAGAAGTATAATCAGTAAGTTATACAAAGATTTAAAAGTTGCAGAAAAGGTACCATGTTTGGTCCAAAATTATCAAAATCATTTTCATAGTCAAGTTAGAATCAAGTGGTGACTTAAACAGCTCCAGTATCTTAACCACTATATCATATGGCCTGTACATCATGGAAAATTCATTGGAGAATATATATATACAGTTGTAAGTTCCAAGATGAAGTTTAAACTTTCTGAAAGTTTCTGAAAGGCCTTGCCTGCAAGTTCTCTTCACTCAAAACAATCACTTTAAAAAGGAGATGGGGTCCCCAAAACTCTTCTGTAGGCTGACATAGCCTCTATATTATGGCCTTCCTCAACCTCTCCTGTGTGTAAAAAAATCTATAACATGTTTAGAAGATGTGCTATCTTCCAGTCTATATTCCTGAAATGTAGATGATTGCCTGTAACAAGCAGTAGGTCCAGATCATGATTTGTATGCCTTTCCATCCCAATTATGCACAGTAGTTGATTGATTAGACACTAGATAAACCATGTAGTGTGGTTACAAAAATACATTGCCCTCCCTATATCTATTCCTTAAAAATTCGACATTGTTACTTCAGAGTATTCAGAGATAAGAAACCTATCACCCTGTACATGTTGCAAAACTACAATTCCTGGCATATTGCACTATATTGCACTATTGGCCGTACTGGGTGAAACTGTTGAGAATTATTTTCAGCATAGATAGACCTTAAGATCATAATTGGGAATGGAATTTTAATCAAAAGTTGTCGTGGTCATAAGTCAAAGGACCATATGATTTTACATCCATTTTTATGATAGTCATAAGTCACGGTTGTCGTTAAGCAAATCATGTGGTTGATAAGCAAGTCACCTAGTAATTAAGTGAAGTTCATTGTAACTTTGAACGGTCATAAATGAATTAACCATATAACCATAGTATCTCCCCATGTTGCATTTATATTGTTTTAGCTTTTTCAGCTTTTTGTGCATATGTCTCTATATATTTATTTGAATTGTTTCTAAATTGTTTTAATGTAGGAATGATTATGACATCCTTCTTATGCATGAATTAACACTGAAGGGAAATAACTGTAATAAGGGACATTTGTGATGCATTTGGTGACAAAGCTCAGATTAAAAGTTGGTGCAGATATATCATTAGGTACCCCATGTAAACATGTTTTTAATCAGGACTGCAAGCTTTTTGTGTATATTTTTTTTTAGTGTCATCGCATTTATTGTAAAGTCAAAAATGGAAACAAAGAGAAGCAAAGAAAAACAGCTCAAAACAAATTAGGATTTATGACACCAAATTGTAAAAAAAAAAAAGCTGATTACATTTTGGTGTCCTGTGAATAATTAAAAATGCAAACCATTAAATGAATGAAGCAAGACATCACATAATTAAATACTATAATGAAAAAAGTAAACACTATAACAAAAAAAAGTCTTGCCATGCAGAAGTGGAACATTTCACATTCCATACAAATTTTATATTCTGTTCACACACTGTAGTAGTTTTGGCACAGAGTTATCACAGCACAGCAGAAAACAAGTCTCAACTTTTCTAAACATGGTTGAAATACTTTCCATTTACATTGTCATACAAATTTGGAATACAAATAACATTATCTCCTTATTAATCAATATAAAACATTTCAAAAGTGTAAAAAGCAAAAACAACCCCCACACCCCCAAATGGTAATATGCTTGATCAGATGTACTAACTTCTAAAAAATAGAGCAGATAATTAGGACTGGAAGCTATTACTGCTTCTCATGCTATTTTATTAAAACAAAAATGGAAAAAATGCAATGATTTCAGGGGAATTACCAAACCAAATGTTGCTCAAGTAACAGATTTATTAAACTGTACAGAAGATATTGTGATGCTAAAATAATAAATTTCACTGTCCCTATTAATCCATTATTTCACTGATATGTCACAACTTAATACACCAGGGGAGAAAATTTTTATAACCTTAGGTTATCAATGGATATTACATAGGGGGGAAAAGACACTGTATTCTATTATTAATTTATATGACACCATTGATCTTTTCTTTTAAGGGAAAAAAAATCTATGAAAGAGGGAAAAATAGAATAGCTCCAAACAGACTTCTGAATGCATTATGCCAAAGTAGATTATAGTCTACTTCAGTGGTTCTCAACCTTTTCTTCATCACAGACTCCCTTTAAAAACCTTTTGTGGCCACAGACTTAACTCAAGATTTAAATCATAACATTTCTTCAAGCCTTCACGTACCCCATGATGACACTGTGGCCCCCCAGAGGTTCACGGACCATAGCTTGAGAACCACTGGTCTACCTGGATTCATCCTTGCTCTTCTGCACAATCCATATTTTGATTTGGTGGAAAGGAGGAGAACACGGGACCAAGTAGCAACTTTTCATGTGAGATAGGCTCCTATCTTCAGTACTATGTACTCAGTACTCATATCTGGTTCAGATTTCCCTTAGAATGTATCCATGAACTTCTATATTATACAGTTTTCACACAATTCCTCTCCAGATGTATTGTGGCTTTAGCTTCAGAAATTCACATTGGCTATGTTGCTGGGGAATGCCAAAGATAATAATGTCAATACATCCGGAGTGAGGGAAGTTATAGTATGATTTCAGATCCAGCAGGCTTTGTCCAAAACTCACTAAGTTCCATTTAACTATTTTAAAGCGTAACTGCTATGCTTTCTCATACAACAATAAAGTATTATACTGTATACACTAGATTAGGATTTTCAGTGTTATCAAAATAATATATACCCAAACTTAGAAATGTTAAGATCTGATTGCAATATGCAGTAGCACAATTGCACTCTGTAATGCAGCATCCAAAATGCAGCTTTTGTAATGTCCTAATAGTTAATCCAGAATATTCAGCACTACAGTAAAACTTGGGAAGTTAAATGAGTTTGATATATGTGTAAAGGAGCTACTTTCAAAGCCTGTGCCCAATGCACATAGAAAACTATCAATCAAGATAATTTGCAAGGCAAACTTGTTCACTAAAAAGTAAGCTTCATGAGATTGGCTTTACCATCAGTTATATCTGTACAGGATTGCAATTTAAGACTATAATCCTTAGGCATATCCTAGAGCAGGGGTATCAAACTCAAGGCCCAGGAGCCGGAGCCGGCCCGCAGGATACTTAGATCTAGCCCGTGGAGCCGCCTTGTAAACAGCAAAGGACTGGCCTTGGTGCTTCTGCCAGCAAAAACGGGCTCCCAAGCTGCCATTTCCTCCTGCAACCCTCTGCCAGTGAAAACAGAGCATGGGAAAACAGAGCATGGGAGGACCACCCTCCTGAACTCCGTTTTCACTGGCAGGCGGTTGCAGGAGGCCGTGGCAGCCGAAAACAGAGCTCAGGAGTCCATTTTTGCTGGCAGAGCACTCGGGCCACTACAGGTGCCCCCAACAGGAGTGATGTCGAGCTGGCCATGCCCACCCTGGCCCCTCCACCCCGAGGTCAAACACAACCTTGATGCGGCCCTCAATGAAATCGAGTTTGACACCCCTGTCCTAGAGGTTATAGAATTAATCATTTTTTGGATATAATGATATGCCTTCCAAGTCAGTGTAGAAACTTTTAGCAGCTTTTCTTCTGTCTGAGAACTCCACCATAGAAAGCGGAGAAAGCAGACTAGGCAAGGGGTGTGCTGGAAGGGTTTGAGAATCAACACAATGGATTCCCTTTCAATTATTTCAGAATGATAAAATATGTAAAATAAAAAGAAGTAACTCCAGGGAAGAAAAAAAGCGTGCAAGAAATAGGGAAGTCCTTTATCATTTTACAGATTCCTAAATTCTTTTAAAAAATGAACATTCTTAGAAATACGTTGCCTGATTAAGTGGAAGGTCATAGTCAATCAAAAGTTTTGTTTAAATTAACCGAAGCACTCAGCTACGTGTTGTAGTCCTAACCAGGATCCTAGGTTGTTTCTATAAAACGTTGTTTGAAATATAATCATACTTTGAGAAAATCTGAATTTTATGTTTGCCTTGACACAAGAAGTTGGTGAATTTAAATATCATTGCATTGTGTTCCTTTTTTCATTTTTACTGAGATTTTTATCAACAGAAAGAGACAGAAATGAGAATAAATAAGCAACAGTGTGGAAAATATATGTTTATCACACAAGAGCAATCCAGCTATTCAAGAAGGCTGTGTCTGGATTATATTTTTTTTTACTTATTTTACAATAATGCTAAGGACATGTTACTTGTATGGCAGGAAATCTATATTAGAATTGGTAACACCAATTCCATTCTCTCACCTTGCCCAAATAGTTGAGCTGTACTGCCAGATAAAGCGAGCATTTGAAAATGTTTGTTTCCTATCAATCTTAATATATATAAATTTGTGTGTGCTTTCTAGTCAGTGTCCATTCCTGGTGACCTGCAGTCCCCGCAGTTTTCTTGGCAAGGTTTTTCAGAAGTGATTTGCCCTTGCCTCCTTCCTAGGGCTGAGGAAAAGTGACTGGCCCAAGGTTACTCACCCAGTTTTGTGGCCAAGATGGGACTAGAACTAAATATTTTGGTTTCTAGCCTGAGGCCTTAACCACTATACCAAACTGACTCTAGAATACAGCCCACTGCTATACGTATGAATCTTTGGAATTACAGCTATAAAACATGCAGGGAAACCCCAAATGGAATTATAATTTTATCTGTTAACCTGCTCAAGAGAACTACAGGAGGAACAATGATAGATGTATACGTAAAAGAAAACTCCAGCAGTTTCAGCATTAGTATAGTGTTGAGCCATAACTATGCCAACAATAGGTCAACATAAACAAAAAAAACTTAAATAAACAAACAACCCAAAATTATTTAAATTAATTTTAAAACTGAAAGCAAAAAAAAACAAAACATAAAGAAACCACATAGAGGGTATAAACATAAAGAACATGATTTCTCACAAATAAGAAAACAAAATGGTTCTGTGCAACAAAATGGTGCTCTGTTCTTACTCAGAAATGAAAAACATAGGATATTTTTTCTCAATGTTCTTCTTTCTCTCCCTTTTGTAATAGATGCCAGACTAGAGTCCTTACAGCTTTCCTTTACTGCTAATCACTGTCATCCTCAAAATCGATCTCCTCATCGGTATCATCCTCCTCATCATCCTCATCAGATAAGTCGAATTCATGGAACCCCAGCGCCAGGTTGACCTTCTTCCCTTTTTTCATAGAGGTGGTTTTGGAAGAATTCTTTTTGGCTTGCATATTGATCTGCATTCCAGAATGCAGGGTGGATCCTGCTTCATTCATAGAGAAGACATCCCCAAAACCTTGCATCATCAAGGCCTTCAGACTCTGGTTCATGCCAGCTACCTCCCCATTACTCGTGGCAGTAATCTGACATGACATCTCTGCTCTGTTTGATTCCTCTGTTTTAGATTCAAAGTAAGATGCCTCAGACATTCTGGCAGCAAAAGGGAAGCAAAACTAATGAAAAAGGAAAGGAAGGACAGAGGGGGAGGGGAAAGGAAAATTAGAAACCAATTAAAATCCCAGCAAAAGACACCACCAGATTAGTTAGCAGTAAACAGAAAGTAAAATGATTAGTGAATTTTAATACAAAATGCCAAGTCAGCATTTATTTTTTAAAGGACTTGGTTATTGTAACTCCATAAAAATATCAGAAATCTAAGGCATATATATATATATAAAGCATCATAAGATGTAAATTTTGTGTATTATTAGAAGAATGGGGTTTTTGTTTCTTTTTGGTAGCACAATCTAGTCTGAAAATAATTTTAACAAAGCAAAAGGAAAAATGATCAAAACATATTTTGCTTTCAAAATTAATTTGTTTTACTATATATATAAATATTCCAGAGTCTCATATGGGGAATAAATATTCCTAATTGACCAAAAGTGTATCTCTGCAAAACTGTATATGGCTTATGTCTGCTATGTACCCATTTTTTTTATTGGAATCAAAAGCAACCAGTGGTTGACAATCAAATTAATTCTGGATAAATAAATAAAATTCTGACTCTTCAGAATCAATAAACAATTCATACTTTTTTTTTACTGGAAAATAACAAATAATAGATACAAGATTTCAGCTCTAGAGAGTGTGCTGTGATATTTTATGACAGCTCCTTAATACAAAAATAAATTCCCATTATTTCCTATATTTCCTATATTTTATGCCATACGTTACGATGGACACAAGAGTCTCTATCTCCTGGACAGCGGCTGCCAAGAATACGTAGAAGTGGCTGATTGCCACACAGAGATTTTTAAAAAATAAAGCAGCCTGTACGTTACAGCTGTATGACATAAATCCATCCCCACATGGAAAGATTCCAGAAGACAAGATAAATACTTGGGAATGATTTTATATTCCTATACTCTCTGCTACCTTCTTATGCTTGCTTGTTCAAGAGTTTTGGGGATCTGCCTGGAGATAAGGAGGGTGGCAGACTTTCCATCTATGCAAACAGAAGTCTGCAGTATATGCATTCTACTATATGGCTATGCGTAAAGGAAAATGGGCACGTTGTGATCTAACCAAGCAGAGGCATTTGTGGGGCTAAAAAGTGTATTATGTCATATTTTATTCCTTTCCACTTCACTGGCAATTGCTGGACATTTCTTTTGTCTATACTCTATACAAACTATTAGCTACTGCCTGAATGAGACTTTTTGGCTGTCCCCTTGACAACCTGGTTCCTGGAAAAAAAGTGAAAGACTCTGCATTAATGCACAGATACTGCACCACCAGCTGTGTTTTTGCAACAACTAATAGGGCAGATATTACATGGCCATTCTGATAGAGCTTTCTGGCTTTTTAAGGTTCCTGATAATGTATTTGATGTGAAGCTTAAAATTGCAGCCATTCCCAGTGATTGGGTTAAGCTGTTTCTTTCTTCATATAATTTATTTCTTCTCAGCCAAAGAAATGCATGTTCAAACTCAGGCCGGAACAATGCTTAAATATACTTTGTAGTTTTGAAGGCTAGCATGACAGAGCTGTAAGAAATTGAAGTAGAATCACAGGATCCAAATCTCAAAACACCAGCCATAGTGTCTTGAGTTAATCACTATGGCTCAGTATTATGTGTTAATTTGTTGCAAAAAACAATTGCTGAAGTGGAGAATCAATGCAAGTGTGTTCCAATCCACGTGGATTGGAATAAGGAAAAGGTTAAGTGAGCTGTACAAACAGGACATACCTCTGAATGAATAAAAGCCCTCTACTGGAAGAATACTTTAAATGTTTGGCTTTGCCATTTGCCACACAGAACTCCTTTTAGATAAATAAAATAATAATCTGCTTCAGCTTTAGCTCAATGCCTGATTCTTTTACAGCAGGGGTGGGGAACTGTGGCCCCTTTATGACCTGTGGACTTCAACTCCCAGAATTCCTGAGCCAGCATGTTTCCCCACCTCTGCTTTACAGACACATCCATGTAGTTTACTAAGGAAATATAAAAATGCTTGCCACTTCCTTTTCTCTCGGGATATTTTTTCAACCATCCCTGTCTAGCCTGTAAAAGCCTATTTCAAAATATAGAAGTTTTTTTTAGAAAATTCCAAAATGAGACAAAGTTCATATGTTGGGTCTTTCGTGTAGAGTAGCGGTCCCCAATCCCCAGTCCATGGACAGGCACCGGGCCACAGCATGCCAGAAACTGGGCCACACAAACAAGTGAAGCCCCATCCACGGGATGCAGGCAACACTTGAAACCACACGACATCCGGTCCATGGAAAAACCTCTCTCCACAAAACCGGTCCCTGGTGCCCAAACAGTTGGGGGCCACTGGTCTATAGACTCCAAAAGCAGCCAAGATCACCTCAAAAACATACTATAGATGTTGCCCTTCTGATTATCCTGCAAGCACATATTGAAAGTTTGACACAGGCTTTGCTGTGGTTCCCAAAAGAGATGGGATCAAGAAGCAAAGCCCAGTGGAGGGCAAACTATGGTTTGTTCATGCCATATGGAAAATGGACAGCTTAGTATATTATGGAGCTTTAAGACACCTGAAAAGCTAAACGCACTAAACCCAGAATAATCCTACTGCACTGATTTTTAGTATAAATGTTCTTGAATGAAGATTTATAATCCTAATCCTAGTTGATTTTTACGAAGAGCAGCAGAAAAATTGCCTTACGCTGCAGCAGATGTGGCTTGAGCTCTGCAACTGGCCATTTGTTTAAAACACCTTCCTATTCCATTCAAGTTTATTATCACTTGTCTCTACAGCTCCAAATTGCATATTGTGGGGGAAAAGGAAAGATCTGTGTGTATTTGCATCAGTGCATTAAAAGAAAATACCCCAAATAAATAATAAGGCTGCTTCATACTGATGGCTTGCTACACTGAACACTCTTGAGTTACATTACAAGTAGCCAGTATTTGGATGCGTAAATCAGGACTGAGAGGGATGAGTTTCCATAATATATCCACAAAACTGCTCAATTTGTCCTCCTTTCAATTCCATGTCAATGTCACCACGATGTTTGACAATGACAGAGCAGGTGCTGAGCAGCTGCTGCTTAGTCCCTAAACTTGAAAACTCTCTGCTTAGCATGTGTCTCCATCTGCTTCCAATTCCTGACATAAGTTCTATACGCTAATTCTTGCATATTAATGAAGCTTTTCTTTTTTAAAAATAAATAAAAATGAAAATTTCTTCCCCAAACTGACAATGAGCTGAGCTTCCCGGCTTAAAAAGATTGAATCACTTTTGCAGTAGAGGATGTCCCTGTGGAAGGACTGTAAATAGTTCCTGTTCTTACTGGAACAGTGAAAAAACAAGCTCACAAAACTTGCCTTTTGTACCTGTATGTTTTAACCGTCTCATGTTAAACCTGAACTATTAGAAACAGCAGCCTTGACATGAACAAATAATGTTTACTTTAAAAAAAACAACAACCAGATAAGTGGCTTAATCTTGCCTTTAGGATACTCCCTACTTTTGTCCTAATTTCTTGCAGTGACAGGGCTGAGCGTAGTTACACAGCATTTAAGGAACTATACTTCAGTATTTATTCACCTATGCCCCATCTGAAGTGAATTTTCAAAAGCAGTAATCCCAGATTAAAATTGTGCCTTGGAGGCAAAAAATAAAAATAAAAATGGTGCAACGGGATTACATTTCGATTATGTAAACCCTGAGCTGCCTCAAGACTATTGAGGTCAGAGAAGAGAACTTCCTTGCCCTGCCTGTTGCAAGTTGTTATTTGTATATCAAGGCAATCCTTCACTCTGCTGAGCTTGAAGCTTATCTTGAGATGAAAATAGCAGCTTCTGAAAGGGCATCTCTTGTCAGGAGCTAGCATGGAGGAAGAAGGAGCCGAGCAGCTATCTACATATCAAAACGGGCACATTAACTAGACTGAAGGAACTAACCTCTTGCCTGTTTTGACCTTGATTGTAGCATAACTCTCTGTTATAAAGCTGGAGCATGCTTCAAAATAACTCTGCAATATCACAACCCATACTATCACCATGTCTTCAGTTAATTTCTCTAGCAATGGGGTTTAGTTCAGATAAAATTCCTGAGGGAGAAATCATTTCAAACCAATGACGTGAAGCAAGGCCAAACAATAGGGCCGTATTGTGATTTTTATTTTTATAAACACCCTACTCTTGTTTTTCACCTGAAAAACAGAGTTCAGATTTTTTGTTATCCGTCTTGGACCACAGATGGTTTTGCTCTCTCTGGTTTATACAACTCACTGCAAAAATCTGCAGCTATCAGTCTTTATCTGTGCCGAGCTCTGCTCTTGATCAAGGGAGAGCAAGATCTCTTTTGACAGGGTGCTAAAACTGGGTGCTAGTCTAAGGTGATTCAGTGCACCTAATCCTACCGCTGGCCTTTTATTAGCCATGCCACTTTATACGTGAGAAATGTATTTTTAAAAGCTGCAAAGATGAGCTTCCAGCCATGTGATCTAGGAAGATGCTGCCTTTATGGGATTTATTGCTTCAGTGTGTAACTACGTGGCCAATATCCCATTTTTGCTCCTTCAAACCTTCTGAAGAGGCCAAAGGCTTGAGATGATTTACAAATGTTAATGACTCCCACAGGTCAACTCCTTTTTTTAAAAAAAAAAAACACAACAGAAGTATTTTAAAGACGGGCCAGCAATATAATATCCTTTTCAAATGTCCTTTATGGAACCAAATCATGAGTTTTTATTCACTGGGATTTGAATTCTCCGGAAAAAGAAGAAAAATATGCATATCAGTTTAGCTCTTTTTTCCTCTTTTATCCAGATATGTATTTGCTCCTGCTTCCATTCTCTCAAATACAGGCCACTACTTGACAAGACTCACAAAACATCTGCAATTTGTTTTTATATGTAGATGAATTCTGAAGTTAATTTCTTAAGCATCGAAGGGAAAGGGGAGGGAAAGGTGGTTTGGAAGCGGCAAGGCTTTTCATTATTCAAAAATCTGACAGAAGTCCTTTCAGCTATAGGTCTTTCAAAATCATTTTAGCCTTCCCTTTTCAAGAAACGGCATTTGCTTGCCACAGAAGGGTTGTATTAATATCCTATAGAAAAGAAGTTTATGGTGAGCATAATAGACTTGAGCACAACACTTTCCCTCAGCAAAGCCAGCCAGTAAAAAGTCGCAGCAAAAAAGCAATAGTGCAGGATAAAAATCCCTTAGCCTCACTCAGGGAAAAGATCAGCTCATTACGGCTATGTTTCATGCTGTGAACCACATAGGTGATGGCCTATATCTTAGCTACTCAATCTTTGCAGACATTAAAGGAAGCCTACGGGCTACCTAGCGAGTACAGAGAACACCTTGCTTCTAGGAAACACTCATGCTTCATCATTACAGGCTACTCCATGTTCACAGCTGGAATACACATGCAGTGTCATTCATACGGATGCCATTAAGCTGTGCCTCAGAAAGAAGGTGCAGGAAGAGTGAACAGGCCAAAATCCCAACTTAGATTAAATGGTAAGTACAATGTACTCTGCAGAGTGAAGCACAGAAGGACAACACTCTGCAACATCTGCAGGTTTGGTAAACATTGCAAATGAACCCTGGATCAAGAGGCAGCGGTCGATGAAGACTATTAGCTCATCAGTGTGGCCAGATGTAAAATGCAACATACAGTAATTAAATAATGCAAATAGAAGCTCGGCTGTTTGCTACCAACAGATGTCATAAGATGTTAAGGTAATCATGTTCTGCTTGAAAGCTACTTTTATATATACCAGTTTTTATGCGGCCATTACTTGGGCATATATATCATTTCACTGCATATGAAATTAAGCGATGACGACTCCTTTAGGAAGCAAGATTCAGATTTAGATAGAAAATGTCACATGTTTTGCCCCTTATACAGGGAAACAGTCATTCAGACATGAATGAGAATGAGTGCAATTTCTATGCTTCTCCCACCTGATTCTGTCTAAAATCACTACTTTTATGGATTGTATTATATTAATGGGAAGAAAAATCTGAACCTCCTTCCTCTGCTGCACTAATTACACAGCCATGCTCTAATCTCAATATATCTTGCAACAACAAGATTTGTCATTTCTCTAACAGAATCCAATGCCTGAAACATATCCATTTGCTTCTGAAAATGTGCAATCCATGAAGCAGCCTGAAGGCACATATTGTTAAAGCAAAGCAGATCACACTCTGTTCAGTTTCTTACGTGGAGATCCCAGATTCTCCCCCAATCAGATGCTCTGTACTTCTCGAAGGAAAAGTGGGACATGAGTGTAATAACTATTTTTTAAAAAACATCCCAACTGACCCAAGTTCTTAATATTATGGCAGTTTCACAATACAGAGATTCAGAATTAACTTACAGGGTTGAGAGATCTAATATGCCTCCATAAGAGAGGTATCAATGTAGATGAAACTGACTAGATTATGTTATTTCTTTCCATGGGATTGCAGGGGATTTCTGCTTTTTAACTTTGGCAAGAGCTCAAATTGTATTTTGATATTTTGGGACATTAAATTGGACCTAGTACATCTTTGATTAAGCCCTTTGAATTTTGTAGATATCATATATGATTCATTTAAATCTCTTTTTTTATCAGTTGGTTAGCCAAGAGATAAACAATTATGCTATCAATATGTGTAGCAATCCAGATTCAAAAAGGAAAATATTTTTGGAATTATGTGGGCATTCATGTTGTCCTTTCCTGTATTTCTTTGTGAGTAGTTCCACATATTTTTAAATATGGATCTCTGTGTAGCCCTAAAATAAATATGGCCAGCTGTAAGACAAGACCCAGAGAATAATGGCATTTACTGTAGATTGCAATCCAACATTGGCTTATCTGAGAATAAGCTCCAGATTATTGCGTTGAAATTTACCATATCCCAAATTAATTTAGATGGATGATATCTTATCTTCAATGCAAATTTAAGAATAATTTACTTGGACTTTAATAAAGCATTATAATAAAGCAACTAAGGTTGCTTTATTTCTCAAAATCTTCACCTATACTTCCCAACAGTTTTAAATGAAATCAGTTTCAAAAGAGATGTCTAACAAAACATGGCCACTTGCAGTTCAAAGCAGGAAAATATGAGAGGTCTATCATATGAGTGCAAGTGTAGCTTAAGACATTTTTTAGATTCAAGTTTTTGTTGCATTTTCAGATTCCATTTTAAAACAAAAACTTAACAGTACTTACCGGTGTATTGGATTGTTCAGTCAGTTTCTGCTCCCACATTCTCAAGCGTTTTTCCCTTTCCTTTAGTTCCTGTTCCTTAAAGCTCAGATCACGTTCCAATCTCTTCAGTCTTTCTAAGGTGGCCTCGATTTCACATCTAAATAGAATGAAATTTGTTAAATTGTGCCTTCCCTTAGCAGACACCTTCTCAAGCCCCCTTTTCCACTCACTATCTCCCAGCCATCGACTCATCAAAGAAGGGGAAAGGGAAAGGGTCAAACATGTGTTTCTGAAGGTAAACCAAGGGTGCCCCTTCTTCAAACACAGAGGAGCTTCATTCTGAACAGTTAAGTCCTTGAATTTGTCATTTGTTCTCTTCCTGTTTTAGTATGAAGCAATGAGATTGCGTCACCATATAAGTACAATTAAGTGTGTCATTTGAGAATAATATCTGGAAATGCCCCAATATGATTACATATCTTCATCCAGTCCAATAAAGTGTCACAGACCATGTCCGTAGCAAGACTTTTTGTTGGAAAAGGAGGGGAAATTCTACTTTAAAACTGAAGCAGAAAAATATGATTTAAAATACTTTGTTATATGCTTGGACCAAGGCTGTTTTTTTTTTTAAATTATGCAGTTTATTTACAAGTATTTATGAATCATGCAGACATAACTTTTAAAAATAATTAATGAGGTATCTCCGTGTCAATCAGCAGGATGTGAAGATGAGCTGAAAGTGAATTCTAGTCTTTTTCACTGCTTTGAAATACACTTTCCAATGAGTCTCACTAACACAATATTTTTTGCCTCATATAAAACCAACAGTATATCTGAGGAAAATGTTTCATCCCTGGCTCTTTTCCTATTGGGCTACTTTTCTTTTTTTCATTAGGAAAAGGACTCCTCTACTCTTGAAGTCTGAAGTATGATGATCCATTTTCCGAGCTTGGAAATGTATCCATCTCAGTCCCACTGTATTTTGCTGCAAGAGTGGCAAAGCTTTTACAGACCTATGATGTATAAGCTAACTTAAATTACTTTAGGTAGCAGATCATAGAAAAATATTGTTGGAAGGAATCTTGGAAGTCTGCTAGTCCAGCCTGGTTTAATAGATCAGAGATCTATTAATAGTATTAATCTACTGATATCTATTAAAAGCTCTATTAAATCTAGTCACTTAGTAAAATAGCATCCTTAAGATTATACAGGGTTTCATTGGTATAGTGGCTTAAACCTAGTTTAATAGATCAATTTTAAAGAAACAGAATTCCTGCTGAATTTAAAATAATAGTAATTAACATTTTAAATATCCATAACATGTCAATATCCCAGAAGAGTGTATGCATGATGATCAAGGTAACTTTTAAGTTGAACTGAGGAAGGAGTTTTACAGCATAGTTGCAGGGGTGTGCTGCTGGGGGTTCGTGAGCGTTCGGGCGTACCCTTACGAAAGATTCTGCAGGGATCGCCAAACCCCCAAATCCTACTTCTGGCTGGCCCTGCTCACACCAGTCCAGCCCTCCTGGGGCTCCCAGGAGTCTCCATGCGGCCCGCTGTGGATGCAGGTAAGTGCAGGGAGCACACGGAGGCTTGGGGAGGGAGAAAATCAGGCCTCCCAGAAGTTCAGGGAGGCTGGAAACGGGTCATTTCCAGCTTCCCTAAAGCATCCGGAGTCGAGAGGAGGCCGTTTTTGCACTCCCAGAGGCTCCAGGAAAGCCTCTGGACCCCAGGGAAGGTGAAAACGCCCCCCTCACCATAGTGCAGGAGGCGGCTTGGCCACGCCCACCATGGCCACACCCACCCAGCAACTGAGCAGTGAACCCGTTGCTGAGATTTTTGAAGCCCACCCCTGCATAGTTGTACATAGGTATATTCAGAAGTCAGCCCCAAACATACTGATTCATCATCAGTACAAGTAAGCCTTACTGATCATGGTTTTATTTTTTAAGGTTGCTCAGAGCTGTTTTTGATTGGGTGACCTTAAAAACTAAATAAATAAATGTAGACTCGCACTGTAAAATTGTTTTATTGAGTGGAATAAACTTGAAGGTAAAAAATAAAATTCTATTTGGGGAATCATTGATTTCCTCTAAAATATGAAGGCTGGAGTGTAAGCTTCATATTATATTATTTTTATCATTCAGATTTACTGTTTGGTAGCTAAGCCTTTTTGCTAGGTTTTTCCTTAAATTAGCCAAAATGTTTTCCATTCCTGATTTGAAGCATGATTGTCCTCTCACGTAAAACTCTTCAGGGTTCAAAGCGCCAGGAATTTTATTTATTTATTTATTTTTGTGCTTGCTATTGTCTGGTTAGAAAAGATCCTTGGAACTGTGATCCAAGGGTCCCTGTGAATCTTACTACTAATTATTTTGCCTAAATTGCATGCCTGCCCCCAAAATGATCCCTAACTGTCAACTGGTGTGGCCTATAGCAAATAATTGTCAGAGATGCTTGAAGTATAACAAGGCCATAGGAATAAGAACCAAGAGTTTTGCCAAATAATATAATATATGTAATAATTGGTGGTGCAGCCTTGATCCAAATACAATTTTGCAGGCTTAATCAGATACAATGAGAAACATAAAAATGATGTTTTGCATTTCTTTTCCACTTTTTTGGACAAGGTATAGGAAACTTCTGCCAATAAGAAACCACTATGCCAATGAAACCCCATATAATCTTACTGTTTGTTTGAATCAGAAGTCATGCTAAACCATGTTTATTTTGATTTAAACCTGAAGGGCATCAGATGCATTAGCACAGAAAGAATCTTAAATAAAAAACACTTGCACTGCTTCATTTGCACTGTTATTTGTTTTTTTTAAATGTATCAAACTGTTATCCAACTTTTAGAGTCTTTGTCCTCCATAATATTTTCTAAATGTCAAAATTATATTGTATATGTATATAATTATCTCTCTTCATTAGGCAAGAAAGCACTTTGTAGAGAAAGGTTAAGTTCTCTAAAATGCTGCATTCTTTTAAAAATATATAATAAAAGTGTAATTAAACAGAATGCTTCTATACCTTGCTCAATTAATATTTCTTATTGTATAAATATATTAGTTTACATTGAGCACTGGTGATCATGTATGTTCCATTTATTTTAGTACTTCTACAAATTAACATTGCCTGCTGTCTTAGTGTTACATGAGATAAAAATTTAAATAAAGCGCAATAATAACTTCATTAATAATTTCAAAGAAATTATTTTAAATTGAATTAGCATATTCAAAGTACATAGTAACTAATTGTGCCCTTCTGCAAACAGAAGGAGCCAGCTGGTTTAAAACAGCGGTGTGCAACCCTGGCAACTTTAAAACCTGCAGATTTCAACTCCCAGAATTCCCCAGCCAGTCATGCTGAGATGAGTGCAGGGAATTTCACCAATTATCCCTGTGCTACATTTTATGGAGGCTTCCTACAATTACCGGAGCCATTTTGGTAACATTGTCAACCAAAAAATAAACTAGGAGAAAATCCTAGTTTCCTAGTTTCCTAAATATATTAAATGTATTGTATCTGTACTCAATACTATTTTTAACAATGTCCATTAAAACAACTTGAGCCTTGGTTTTTAATGTATTACTTCCAAGATTAGGAAGCTCATTACAATGTACTAGTTTTTGATAGCTGAACTATTTTATGAAACAGGACAGGCAGTCCAAACATAAGTAATAGAACATGGCAGAATTCCTGTTTTGCCCAAGTTTTATTTTATGTCTCCGCCTCTATTTATTTTCACCTAAGTTTCTAAATACAATAAGATTTAATTCTCTCTGGAACAGAGATGCACAAGTTGAGATGCTACATATGTCCTCCAGAAATACTTGAGTGTGACTCCTAGAGACCTCAAAAATTGTTACCAAGACTATACTTTTAAAAATATACTTATATACTTGCATTGACCTATGCAACAGCTTTATATAGTATTGCTCCCTCATAAATCTAAACAATCATCCTTTTTTTTTAAACAAAAGACAGCCCTAGCTACTTCAAGTTCTTAATAACATTAGCAACCATTTCCCAGTTTAGCAACCTGTAAAAAGCCATACAGGTTGCCTGGCTTCAATTGGAAAACCTAAACATATCTGGAAATTCTGTAATCCTAAATACACTTTGTAGAAAATAAGTGGGACTTGCTCTCCAGTGCACATATTTAATATTCTATGGGAAGGATTCATCACAAAGAATTATAGGAAGCTTGAAGCTTTATCTCCGGTGCAGTCTGCAGTTTGCACCAGTAGATGGCACAATATATCCTGGTCTTCAGAGGGCTGTAATAGAGTGGATTATTGCCACACTGCTGAGTCAGTGCAAGAAGAATGTCAGTTCTAAAACAAGCTATTTATACTTGCATCACGTGACTTGGCTCAAACCTCCCATCTGTGCTCACATTTTCCATCCCTGCAGTAAAAATTCTCTTGCTTGTTATCAGTTCACCACTATTTCCCCCCTTAAAATTTAGGGTGTTTTGTATTGGCAAATGCTTATTCTTCCTGGGATTTTAAATATTATTTACATCCTGAGATCTCTCTAATCTTTCTTGCATGGTTATCTTTGCCAGTCTCCAAAGGAGGCAGGCATATAACCATCAAGTAGACTGATAAATTGTGTTCTGCATTACCTGGAGAATGGCCAAGGTTCCTTAATTTAGACTACAGCAAGGTTCGTTATATTATCCTCTTCTTGTACAGATCCCTTTTCATCTGCCTTCATAGCACTCTAAGCAGAGCTGTTTTAAATGTATCAATATATTCTATTTCTATATTTATGCACACATCTGATTGGAGTGGTTTAAAGATTGTACATAAAACTATTTATCTGGAATAAGTCCAGCTGAATGCCACAGGATTTATGTCTGGGGGGAAAACATGCTCAAATCTGTCCAGTAAAGAATAACTTTTAGCACAGAAGGTACCACAAATGAAGGATATTAATAGTGGATGGAAAGTCTGACATACTTAGAGAAGACTCACCTAGATCGATGGAAGCAACAAAGTTACGACTAATTTAAGTACAAATGATTAAAATTGGATCCCACCCGATCTCTTTCAATTTAGTAATCACTTGCACACATAATCTTATAGCTGTGTAACCTGGGAAAGAACAAGAGCAAGAGATACCAAAAACAGATAGCCGGGATATATGCTGCTTCATAAATCCAGACTAGACAATTCTCTGGAGAACTTTTCAAGGATCAGTGAAAAACAGAAGAGTGTCTTGCAATAATGTATCTTTGAAAATGACCAAATGATGACTGCAAATTTTTGAGATGGCAAATATTACATCTGCTTACTCCATGCTGATTATCATGCTTTTTTGGCTCTGGATGACTAAATAAATTATTTAGTCACAAGACAGGAACAGTTTCTTCCCAAATTTTGCAACTTAGTTATGGTCTCTTGATTCATAGCTGTTTGTTATTCCTTACTATCATTCTTAACACTTACAAATTTAATTTGGAGGGCTGATTTGGCCATTTTGCTGTACATCTGATTTAAACCAACTCATTGCTTCTAAATATACCAAACACAATTTGCAAACTTGTTTCTGATCATCATTATGCAGAAAAAGTACCAACATGGAACAAGTAGTGGGAAACACAACTTTTCCCACCTGACAGTAAAACAATGATGGGTGGGAGTGGGGGTTGCACAATTTTGAAAATTCAAACACTGGATGTCTAATTTTGGCTGTGTATTTTTCTGGAAAAATACTTCATTTCTCCCTGCAGGTAATGTCCTAATTATTGGTGGGAATTATGAGGACTCACCGCCATTCTGCCTTGTTATGCAGGAATGAATTGCATTGGTCTGGAAGGTTGCTATCATTAGACATGGAGTCCAAAATCGAAATAATTTGCTTGAAAGAGGGTCTCTTCTGAAGATACACAAAGCAATACGTACATCATTATGCACATTATTACACGCATACATTCTGTAAACCTACATTTTAATATTACACCATTTGCAGAATTAATAACATTTTCCAACGAAAGCAGCAATCTAAAACTGCAATGGAACTCATACTGGGACGCTGACTAGATAATTATTAGGTAAACAACACAGAGCTGTAAATTATTATAGCTATAAATGCAGAACTTGCTGCTTTTAAATTTCAATACAAAAATATCTTAAAATTGTAATGTAACAAGATGCTGACCTGAATGGACCTTCTAGATTACTCATGTAAAATAATACAATAAAAGAGTTACAGTATCCTTAATCTACTTTGTAATTTTTATCAACTGGATAGAATCAAAAATCTATGCTTGTTTCCTGTTCTCAGTGATGGTTCTGGAAAGGTTGTAATCTTTCAGGCAGATATGCAATAGAAATGCACTGCATACCTGCTTGAACTTACTGATCTTAGTATGGTTGTACCTCAGAGGCAGGAAATGAATCTGTAAACAATATTTGGTTTTCCTAGCCAGGGATGCAACGCAAATATAAACAGAAGGATGTCTTGATTCAGGATGTCTAGGATTGTTCTTGTTGTTCAATCACTAAAAGTTGATTCTGATTCTTCACAAACCCATGGACCACAGCGTGCCAGACTCCCCTGTCCTCCATCGTCTCCTCTAGGATCTCCTGCACTTTGCATGGGTGTATGGTAGGAAATTGTACCCTGTTATCCACTTATGGCGCCCTTTCCCCTGTTTTCCATATCGAGCAGTGTGATCTTTCCCTGTCCAGGGATTCCATTGTATGGGTGTGGAACATCTTTTTGGACAAAGACCACTCACGCTGCTGGCCCAGGGTCTATAATCACCATTCCATAAGGGCTATACATTGGATCTGTAGCCCTCAATGAAAATTTTACAACCCTGTTATGGGAAACAGCGCTCCTGAGAGAAGCCCATAATTTAAAGAGAAATGTTTAGTTTTACGAGCTGTATTTCCTATCCCTTAAGAGGGATTGTGTAGATATTTCTATTAGCTTGCCTCCCTGGCATTCACAGATTAATATTTATGTCCATTCTAAGGTTCGGTATTGGCTTCATGCTCGGTTCCAAATGCTAGTAGTTCTAGTCTATCTATAGGTAGTTGGCTTTTGGAGTTGCTTCCCCTTATGGTCTATATGCTGACTTTGCAGCTGTTGCCATCTGAGGATATTGGTAAGGAAGTCTGAATGACTTGACCAATCCTTGACACTGCCAGTTTCCATATTGTTAATTGCAAAGGTTCCCCTTTTATTGGAGGTCCACATAATGTAGTTATTACTTGGTCATCATCTCATGTTTTTCCATGATTATCCTTCTAATAAAATAGAGTTGAGTTAAGCAGAGTAAAGTAGAACAGAACAGAATAAAACTTAGTGTCCCTTTAAACATACACTAATCAGCATACATTAAAATGAAATTTTGTTGCATTCAGTTCTCAAAGTATAACCATTATGCATATACCCACATGCACACACATATATGACACAGAGAAACATCACAGTCTAGCTTGAATGTATACATACACACGTTGAAAAAAGGAATCCTCAGAGTTTACAAGACAGATGGCATAGGGAACAAAGCTGTTACAGAATCTAGTACATAGTCCTGCCATAGATACTTCGAAACCTTCTCCCAGAGGGGAGCAACAGAAACAGACCATGAAGTGGGGCCTCTAACAATGCTTCGAGTTCTAAGCACATAGTGCTTATAAGCAGTATCCTGAATAACAGGAAACGAGCTTCCTATAATCTTCTCAGCTGTCCTTACCACTCTCTGTATCCTGCTCTTTCTCTTGACCCAGGAAATCTATTAAGCAAAAAAAAATGCCAGCACAATCTTTATGAAGCTATGTTTCTCAACCTGGGCAATTTTAAAATGGGTGGACTTCAACTCCCAGAATTCTCCAGCCACCATGCTGGACTGGGGAATTCTGGGGCTTGAATTCCACCCATCTTAAAAGTTTCTCAAAATTCTCAATCAAGGTTGAGAAACACTGCTCTGGAGTATGACCAGAAGACCACAGAATGGAGGTGCAGCACATAGGATGTCCTATAGCAGGGCTTTCCAAACTTTTCCCTTCGTTACCCAAAACTGCTTATCAGAAAGTCCTTTTCACCCAGTCTAGACAAAACACTTTGTCAATTTAAATGTTCCTGTTATGATTGGGAATTGATACCCAAAGAAAGAACGCTTTTACCAAATTTGAGGCAATTTATCCAGGTTTGAGAAGCACTGCCTTAGGGAATGAAAATGGAAGGTTGAAGGTAATGATAATTTCTGTGTTGCTAGCACATTTTTTGTTCTGTACCTTTTGATTTTAACCTTAGTATCTTAATCTTTTTAATACACATTCAATAGATAAGATTTCCTCCTGAATTGCTGAAGTGATGTTTCAAGCAACTCAATTTATTCCATTATTAGTTCCCTACTGGAATGCATCCTCCTCCATCAATGTTCAGCCATTGAATTTAATGCTTGTTTTGCTGTCATGTTTATTTTCTAATAGACTTTCAGTAGAGTAACTCTGATAAAACAAATTATGCAAGATCTATACAAAATGAAAGAGTATACAGGGCTCAGCTTTCTTTTCACTATCAGCTCAAAGCACCAGATACCTTATTTTGAGAGGGAAAGGAAACCAATTTTTCAGCTATATTAAGATATATTATTGGATGCATCAGAAAAGACTGAAGCCTCTCCCTGAAACCACAATAGCAATAAACTCCTAAAATCTCCTTGGATCCATAGCTCTTTTAAATTACATTTTTCTTAAAATCAAGTTAACTTTGATGTTGGAGTCAGCAGGTAAATAAAAGAACCATCCTGCAAAATAAATTAAGAAGCTCATTCCCCACAGCAAGAAGAGGTTCAGAAGTGAGCACTCTCTGTTCGATGCATAGCAGCATCCCAAGCTATTCTACTCCCACTTTGTGAAGAGGAAGACAGGTTAATTCTCCTTATCTGTTAAAATAAGCAAAATATACTAGTGTTTTCACATTTTCCTTACAATTTTTCTATATTTTTATTAGAAATCTTCCATTATTTGTGTGTGTGTGTGTGTGTGTGTGTGTGTTTTAAATGTTTTAAACCTGAAACATAAATTGCAAAGCTAAATGGCTACTGGTGAACGCATTGTGTGGTGGAAAGAAAAAAGCAATTCATTGAAGTAGCTAATAATGGTAATTCAAATTTTGGGGGACAAGGAGGAGAAAGAATAATGCTTGCTCTGACTGCACAGCTACGTCCGATTAAGGAAGATGGATAGAACTTCATTTATACCCCAAAAAGTAAATTATAATTCCATCCACATCCTATAATGGAAAAACAACTACTACATACTAGTAGGAATTTCCCATGTGGAGAAGTTAATGAAATATTCTTGTAATTTCCATTTGGGGTAACTTTTACCAGAAATTACTATTTTGGAAATTTTTCATATACAGTCCCTAGTTTTAATGCTTCAATTTTTAACAAAGTATTTTGGCTTTGGACTTAATATTGGTTTAAAATATTAGAAACCCTTTGTTGGTGTTTTATAAACTGATAGTTATTTGGTATTGCACCTTTTATGATAGCATATGATTTGATGTGTAAGTTACAAACTGTTCTGATTTTAGCAGGAAGAGTGTCATACTAAAACATAAAAGTACCTATTAGTTGTGCAAATCATTTGTCTCCTGAAAATAAAAAAAAATAACTTTTATCAGGCTTCTGAGTTCGTTTTGCCTTAATGCAATTTTGATTCACTGCAGGCATTCTTGCAAGTGGATGTTTATATGCCTGTTCTGTTAGTAATTATTCCTCCATTTTTTTAATACAGAGACCAGAATAAAAATCTTGGATCAACTTGGAAAAGTGAAACTCTTTTTTCTTTAAAAAAAAGTCATTAAAGGAAAAATATTTATAAAGAAGATTGAAACCTGCAATTAAATGGGGAAAGAGAGAGTCTAACCCAATTAAATGATAAAATTTGGAAAGATTTAGCAGTTCCTACTGATTTCATACAGCATTGTGACATTTTGAACATGATATAAATGCCCATGTTTTATTTTTGCAATGTGAGATTTTTGGTCTACACCAAGCATAGCATATTGGTCTATACAGACATTTTATAATTTCCAATTATAGTTTGATAGAAAAATGTAACTTTGCATCAATTCCTCTAAAAATCTAGGAGAATCTGGTATAATCATAAGAATTACATCACAATGCTAATATATGAATTTTCCGTACTTTTTCAGTAGGATTTTGTAATATGGGAAGTCAGGTCACCCTGAAGTCCAATTACAAAGCAGAGGAAGATGGGGCTATGCACAGCCGAAGCCAATCTGAATGGACTTAGACAAAGCAGTCATAATTTCCCTACATTCTCTTCTGAATTTAAAGCTTCTTTTGTTACAGTGCAAAAAGTAGGATAATTGTTGAAAACTGAAAAAGTCTTAGCAAAATGCTTCTCAAGAGTGCATTGCCTCCGCTATTCTGTTTGACAGACCCCAGACAAGGTTAAGACAAAAGGTGGAAACCAAAACGTGGATACATAATAAAGGAATGAGGCACACTCTCTTTGCATCACGCCTGTAATTATACCATTTCTGCTAAAATTACAGATGCGGCAATTAAAACGTGCATTTTAATTTGGGTGCACAAAAACAATTAGGAACAATGCTGAGGTGTCTCTCCCAGGCAAATCCAAGTGATTTTCACATTATAAAAGAGAGACAATTTCTTTATTTCAAATGTCAAACAACATTATATATAACATTGTGTGTGTGTGTGTGTCTGTGTCTGTGTCTGTGTGTGACTGTGTGTGTAACAAAAAGAGACAAGTGTTCTTCTCTGTAAGAACTGCCTATTAAGTGAAGATATTTCTTTCTCTGTTTTTCTGTTCTGTCTTGTCATTTTTGGTCCATCTGCATTGGATTATAACCAGCTACTTTTAAAACTAAACAGTTGCTGTTCTGTTCATTTTATGACAGGTTCACACACAATATTTTAGCCAAACCTTTGCAGTAGGACCTAAATGTACGTAGCTACCTGGTTTTTGCCAGTCAAGTTGCAAGGGAGAAGACAGATTGTGGAAGACTACTTCAGTGTATAATGCTTTTAGGAATAGTAGAAGCATAATCTAGATCCAGACACACACACTGAAGAGTATGTTTCTTCATTCTGCATCATATCTTCCTTCCAATGAGACATGGGTAAAGACTGGATGTAGCAGGAGTGTAAGAGTTCAGGACAGCCAGCAGCATTTGACAGGGACCAAAATTTCAGATCTTTGGGACAGGTTGAGAATATGGATTATATAAATTTAATAAATTATTGTTATTCTTTTATAGGAGCTAAAGAACTCTCAAAATTTCCTCCACAAAAAATGTCATTGCCCAGCCCAGTTTTGGATGTAATGTTTGACACCACTCAAATTTATACACACTTCTGAACTAAACCATCACAGTAATAGATGCAAGAAATACCAAAATGAAATATATCCCATTGGTGTTAATTGCACTTTGGGTTATCCCAACTTCAAACTTGTCAAATGATAATAATGTGCTTTAACACTCACAAATACTGAATGATGTAAAGTTTTTTTTGTTTTTTTTAAAAAAGTGGAATCTAAACATCCAACTCTCAGTTTTCCTTGGCCTATTGCTGATTCTGCTAAGGGTGCTAGATTCAGTTGTACACATGCTAATAATCCAGGAGGACACCCTAGCTACCGGTATTATCCACTCATTTCTGATATTGCAAAAAGACCTAATTTGATATCCTTTCTTTTATCTTTACTTATATATAGTGATCTCCAAGGCAACAGGGGATTGTCAAGAGTAACGAACATTAATTTTCATTAATGTTGGATAGCATGTTAATTCACTGTATTGTAGAAAATATTTAAAAATAGAGCAGTCCTTAAGCTGATGTGATAAATAAATAAATACAATGCAAACAATCTCATAACAAAATATAAATTATATTCAAGAAGTTCCATTCATTCAAGACAGGATATTAATTGACAAATGTTTATTACATTCTATGAATAATCTGCTTCCTTTCTTAAATAATTCTGTATCAGAAAAGCCAACAACCAGCATGTTTAAATCATAGACAAGCTAAGGGTCTCTAAGTGTCCAATGTTCAGCATCAGCCTATTTCCTGACAGTGCAATTAAAACAGTAAACAGTGATAGCAACAACAATAGCACTTAGACTTATATACCGCTTCACAATGCTTTACAGCCCTCTCTAAGCAGTTTAAGGAGTCAGCATATTGCCCCCAACAATCTGGGTCCTCATTTTATCAATGGAAAGCTGAGTCAACCTTGAGTCAGGATCGAACTGTTGGCAGTGAGCAGTGAATTAACCTGCAGTACTGCATTCTAACCACTGCACCACCAAGGGTCTTGATAAACTTAATGATAAACTTAATATAACGGTATATCAGTCTAAAGAAATACCTTTGGGTCTGCTTCCCAACATTGGAGCATCAATTCTGCAAAGCTTCTAGGACAACTGCTTGGAATGGTTAGTCTCTGAAACAGAAGGAAGAAAATAGTGAACGTAAATCAGGGGTGTCAAACTGTTGACCCACGAGCCAGATGCGTCATGCGCAGGCCACGCCCAGGCCAGCTCCAGAAATGGGAAAAATGTCACGAAACATCATGTGGCAAGTTTGACACCCGTGACATAAATGAAGAACCTATCCTCAATCCATAGACTTTCAAATTTTAAAAGATCTAAAATATGAAGATCTTTGTATTTTACCAGTATGCAATAGAACTAAAAATAGATCAGAGCTTGCCATAAAAACAGAACAGAGCAGAGGACATCATACCAAAATGCCAATGCTTGGAAAGAGATGGTGACAGTAAACCAAGCTATTATTTTCCCAAGAAGTTGAGAAGCAATAATGATGCTTCACTAACCAGATGCAAAAGATCACTGCCGCTGAGATAAACACTACACATGCTGCATTGTATACTTTGGGTTTTGTGTGAAAGGACATATGTACATAGCCAAATTTAACCGCATCATTGATGCAAGGTATTTTTTCTAGATATGAGGAGGGGTATATAAATTGAATGAATAAATAAACAACAGCAATTTCGGTCTTAAATGTTTTTAGAATTGTAATGTCTAGAAATCTTTTAAAATTATATTACATTTCTTTTGCTCTTGCTTTAATACCCAGTATAGCTTTCTATATATACTCAATATAGCATGAAGTATGTATAGCTATTTTCCCAAGGTTTTAAAGAATCTAAATTTCTGAATCACTCCTGAAATAGTCTTCTTTACTTTGATTCACATAAAATCCATCTTTCTTTTGTTGGAGCACATTAAATACTTACACATACTTCTACATTGGTTATTTTCTACACTACTTTGAAAATGAATGAAATGGTGCGCTTTGGACTACACAGTACAAGCCAAAGTGTGTCTCTGATATTCAAAAAACCAGCCTAGTTTTTCATGCCTCCACATAAACCTGAAAAAAGGTGCAGATGCTTTAAGAGCACAATTAGTCAGCTCCTTAAAGGAGCAGCATCTTTTATATGGTTTCCACAGAAGATTGAAAACAGCAGCCTGCTTTAATGAAGACTAGTAAGATGCCATCCTCACATAAGTCCTAAAGAGCTTCTATGAATCATTTTCAAAGAATGCATAGCCCTATTCGTTACTTAAAATAAGTGTCAAATGATGTTAAGAGGTCTTGTGATCTACATCCTACTTAAAATAATCATTTAAATTTAGATATGTATAGTAATTATCATGGCAAGTTAACCATAAAGCATTCTAGCATTCTAATGATGAATTAATGTAATAAAAATCCAGTTTATACTGGCCAGCAGACTATAAGATTAGGATAAACTGTGATGAAAAAAAAGGCAAGTACTAACCAAAAAATGGATGGTAAATAACAAAATAACAGAATCTGTTTATTGGAGATAAACCCCTAACTCTCTATCAGAATCCCATCCAGCCTGCTGCAAAAAAGTATTTATAAGTGACATATTTTATCATTCATACTTCAAAAATATTCAGAAAAACTTTTAATATTTTGAAGATGCTAGACATCTTATTAAAAGTAACCATTTAAATTTAAAATATATAATAGTACTTATCTTTTTACTCAATTTCTATTGGAGTAAGGAGAAATGCAACTTGTTATTTAAAACTAAACCTTAACAGGAATATATTAGTGTGTTAATTACAGTTTTCTGATAACTAGAATATCTGCATGTTTGTTACTACAGTACGCTACTGATAATAAAGGAAATGCAACGATAAAAAGAATAATGGTATCTCTGTTGCTAATAGAAAAAGATAACTGTTAATATCCTCATCTATAGCAAGACAGGAAAAATTACAATTAATTCTGTGGATTAACAGAAGGTTATAATTATAAAAAGCAGTTATATCTGAGTTTCTCACAAGTCTGCTTAGTGGTTAAAATGACACTTTTCAAAGAGGCATATAGAGTAAGTTATTTATCACTGTATGAGTACACATACTAGGACAGGGGTGTCAAACTTATGTCATCACAGTGGCATCATGTGACATATCAGGACTTTTTTCCGCTTTGCTAAACCAGGCGGGGGCAGGGCTGTACATGACGCACCCGGCCCGCAGGCCACAAGTTTGACACTCCTGTAATAGGACTTGCAAAACCTTGTAGCTGTTATGCTCCAAACAGGTGTTACGGTATTTTAAAAAACAAAACGAAGAAGATATGCTAAGAAAATGAAAAACAGGAAAGAAGAAATTTACACAGTAGTCATGTATTCTGATTAGATTCTGATTCATTAAATCATGAATATTATAAATACAAAGAATATACATATCAGAAGTCAAATCTTTTGGCATAAACAAAGTAGCATTGACACTTGATATTCAAGTAGGTCATTTCCCTAAAAATACACCTGACAATCTAGCCATGGTATATGTCTCTCACCCTCACAGTTCCAGGGACAGAAAATGAGTTACTAAACTCATTACTTACATATATCTTGCTGGAATAGAATGTTATTCATCGGGTAGACCCTCAAGATAGTCATATTCTAATAAAAGTAGCATGTCTTAATAATGTGATATTAATTTTATTTGATATTAAATAAAATTTCCTTGAACAGAATTTACACCTCTAATAAAGAACATGAAATTATCAAGGAAACAATAATAAAAGATATGGGTGTGGTATAGGAGATGTAATTCTCTACTCAGGAATAACTCTTACCCAGTACTATACCGTGAGACTTATATATGAGTAGCACCTGCAAACTTAATGAGTCTCTCAATGATCCCTGATTTAAAAGCTAGTATAATTTAAATCGACACATACTGAACCAAAACTCTTTGTTCAAATCTCTGACTATGAATTTCATCTGGACTCTAAACAAGTCTTTGACAGAACAGAAGTCTCTATAAGTCTTATGTTTCTTTCAGATTCTTCTCAACTTTTTTGGAATAAGGATGCACTTCCATTGTCTTTAAGCATCTTATGGGTTACATCTGCTCTAAGTTTCCAAAGAATAGAATTCTCCCAAGGACTAAATATGAGATTCATTGTTTTTCCTTACAGTGTAAATTCAGTGCAATAATTATGAGGTGGTGGAGTCAATATGTCTTGTTATAAGTCATATTTTAGGCCCATTAAAATCAGTGGGACAAGTTAATTATAGTGTATTTAGCTCCCATTGATTTCAATGGGACTAGAGCATGACTAACTTACTTAGAATTGAACACATACTTTGCAGAGTGACAATTCACTGGGAGGCTAGTGCCTCAGACATTCAACCACTTTATTAGGGGTTATTTTAATGTCACAAAGAATATATACTGTAGATATTTCAAGTTTTTTGCAACAGGAAAAACAAATCAATTTTTTAAAGCATTACTGAACCTATGAGTCCTTCAATTGTAGCCACTACAGTTCCTCTTAATGTCTTTGACTTTTTCAAAGTATTGATGACCAGCTAATATGCTTAATTTGGGTTGGATTGTACCCAGCTTAAGGAAACTAACATGAAGTGGCAGAACTGACCTAGTATTTATACATTTGTTACATACCAAAATCTTGTATCCAACTATAAGATCAGAGCCTTGATCTAGATGGGAAAGTTTCTTGCTTAATGCTTGTCTATTGGGTGGGATGAGGCTATTTGATCAAATAAAACTTTCCTCATTCTTAAAAAATAAAACTGATACTTGCTACATCTTATTATTTCAAGATTAAATTTGTAAGAATCACAGATATAAATTTAGAACAAGTGATAGAACTTCCAAACTAAATTGGTTATTCCACATTGATTCACAGATATCACAGGCCTTCTATACTTCAGAAAGAATATTTAAAAGTGAAAATGTCAGGTTTTACATTAATTCCTTCCTGGTGTTTTTTTTTTAAAAACATTAAATAATTAAATCTATTATATGTAAAGACTTTAACAATATTTTAGGAAGCCAGCAATAAAACAAAGAAACCAAGACGTCATACTACAGAAACTTATTTTATAATGGTACCCAACCTTCCAGCCAAGTTAGACAGAGGAGGAATCCTAAATGTTGTCGGCATGCAATAAAGACGCCACGCTACATTTCTTCTTTAAAACGAAACTTCCTGTCTTTGATACTAAAGAGACCATGTGTTCAAATATGCACTCCCATGTTCAACTATCTCAAAGCCTCAATTTGTAGCCAGAAGAAAAGCAACACTGGGGACACGTACAAAGGGTGTTTACGCCACTGAAGTCCTTTTGAAGTGGAAAGACACGGCATGAGGAGGCTTGCAACTATGGCACAGCCTTACCAGTTCCAGTGAGGAGCTCATCTTCAATGGACTGAGGAACGTGGGTGGCAAAACTGTAATTTTCTTCTTTTTAAACTATTTTTACCTTCTTTTATTTTTGAAATCCTCATCTAAGTGGCAGTTTCTTGTATTATAGTGACTCCTGCTGGGAGAGTTAAGTTGAAGTAGCTGAAGGTCTCTTACAGATAGATCAACTCCCGGCCAGTATAAAGATGTCCTAAATGCAGGAGATGGAGTTAAACTGTTCTCCTACCTTGGACGCAATGGCTTCTTTCATCCCTAAGAACAAACCCCCAGGTTTTACAATTGAGACTGAGAAGCTAGTACAGTACTTGTATAATTTTTGATCTACAGCATCACGACGTGAAGCTGCAACAATTAGATGTAAAGGGTCCATTCATGAGGAATAACATCACTTTGACCCTTTGTGTTAGCTCCTACTGCTAATCTTTCCATACGCGTGAACTTACTTTCAATTTGAGGAAGATGAAAAAGTCTTTTGCAAAACCCAACACTGTTTTCTGATCTATGTACCTGAATGTAGAAACGTAGTCTTACCTCATTTTTTTCCACTACAAGCCAAGCTACTTGTAATCCTTCCAAGCCTTTAAAGGGGACTTCCCTTGTTAGCATCTCCCAGAGAACCTGGAATGGAAAGAAAAAGAAAAATGATTTTTTATTACTGTATTTTGTATTTTAAATATATTATGAAACCTTGATGCACTGTGATCTGTATCCAATTACCAGGCAATCAAAGCCCATTAGCTAAAACTTGGATATATGTTTGTGCTTCAGAGAGTTAAACCAAGTCAACATTGAATATTTCTTATTTTTAATAATGAACCCTTATTTAACAAATACTGAGAGAGAGCCGGGGACTAGATTTTGTGAATATCCTTTTGTACCTCCACTGTTCGATGGTTGAGATAGTCAAGAAATAGATTTCTTGTTTTCAACTAGAAATACTAGAAAATGTTTCTGGAATGTACTCTGACTTGTACTTTAAACTAGAGACCTTGGGTCTGTTCTTTCTAGAGTTAAGTCTAAAATTTTAAAAATACTTATTATAGCAAACAGATTTGTAAGCAACAAAAAAACTTCCATCTTTCAAATATTTCAGTGCTAATACCAACTTTATAGAAATATTTTATACTTAATTATATTTCATACTTAGCCAAATAACATCCATATAAATTTACTCTACAGTTCAGTACAGTATGACCTCAGTTAATTTTATTTGGATGATATTCCACCATTATATCAAAGGATAATACAACTGGTTATGACAAAGAGACCTATAATCTCTTTTTTTCCAGGCAAGCAGTCATATTTATAAAAGTAATTGCCTCTCTTGACTACACAAGGCAGATATATTTCTGTTGATATGTGTTGGAAAATATATTTAGCTAAAGTAAATATTTATATTTTCTATTTGATATTGATTGATAACCTATTGATATTTTTTAACAAAATAATGACCTGGCTACGAATTCCAGAGATCAATATTCTCCATTAAGTAGTTAAAATTCCTAACTTGTGGTTCACATTTGGGTTTAGTCAGGCCAACTACCTTTTTAAAAAGGTAATTAATAACTTATTGCCAGATGTTACCCATTTATATGAGGGGAAAAATCTTTGATGTTGAGGCAGATTTTCCATCATAGGAGGTACCACAGCATCTTAGGAGTTAAATAGACCTGATTAAGTCATAAAACTTCACACAATAATTCTTTAAAAGAGGATAAGTAGTCCCTGTCTCCATTGTTATGGAGCATAATGTTTTTAAGTAATAAACTTTATAAAAAGTTTATAAAAGTTTATTACTTAAAAACATTATACTGAGGACATAAAAATGGAGGCAGGGACTACTGTATCCTGTTTTAAAGAATTGTTGTGTGAAGTAAAAGGAAACAGAAAAATTCTTCTCTGTTGTGATTATCTGGCCAGGCCCAGGAAGGACATTCCTCTTCATCATCTTAGCTTTATACTTTTTCTTCTGTCACACACATACAAAAAAATGTCCAGATTGACCAAGTGAGTTTACGTGTAACTATTATTTATTTATTAGGTTTAGATATATATCCCACCTTGATTTTATACAGCTAATTTACACCTACCTATTTGCTGTTATGGAACGGAGGGAGCAGTTTTATAATTATATAAATAATAATATGGGAATGCAATTGCAGTAAAGGACAATTAAATCATTTCTGAAAGGGACAGTTATGATCAATTGAATAAAGAAAACTATAGGTATCTAGTTACGAACTTGCTTCAACTTCAGCCACAGTAAAAAGTCATTTTAAAAAATCTCTATATTGCTCACAAGAATATGTTTCTCAGAATTTTTGGCCAGCATAGCTGGAATGTCCCAATCCTTACTGTCACTCTTTATCACAGCTGCTAACTATAACTCATTAACAAATATAGACATTTTACACAACTAAACAACGAACAAACAACAAACCTAAGACTTGGGTTTAAAAGAAGTGTACCAAATTAAAGATGTTTTCATTATACCCAAGGTGACATATGCACATTATTACTCACAGTGTCATGATACATTTTCAACTGATTGTTATTTCCAAACTTGAAGCCTGCTATATTAAACATATGCTGTACACATTATATTTATTTATTTAAATTTATTAGTCGCCCAACTCCATTTGACTCTGGAACATATATATGTGTTGGTGGAAATTTTACTGCGCTTACAACTGTATAACTCAGATCAGGTAAAAAAACATGTTACCTTCCTCCTACTATAAAGTTCCATGTCCAGGACAATAAAACAGTAAGTTAGATGATATTAAACATTATTTTGGGAGGCAAACAGATATTTATAATTAGATAGATTATAAATCTTAAATCTGAATTCAGTTTTGGGTCATTTTCATACAACAAGATTCTGACTAAAAGCATGTTTTCTTTTTAAAACTTGATTTATTTCAAGAGACTGTGGCTTACTTCCAAATAAAGGGATATGGAACTTGAGACTCTCTATTCCAGCTTCATGAAATAATTTGTAAAGATCAGAAAATTATAAATGGGTACAACAATCGCCTTTCCTTATGTTCTTGTGACTTCTTCATAAAAGACAAATTCAACTTGACCAAGAAAACCTGGACTTTTAGGTGGATATCATACTGTAGTGGAAAAATGCTTCATTATACATTGTAAGCAATGTAATAGTTTAATGAATACAATCCATTCTGGCAGAAAAAATAATAAATAAAAGAAATGCTACCGATTCTGCCAGCAGAACAGTATTTCTCAACATCTTAGTGGTTTACATTTGAAAAGGATTCTGCTCTTTGTTATCACAATTTCAGCTGTGTTTCAAATGATGAAAAGCAGATGTCTGTGCAGCACAAAAGCCATTTGTTAGCGCTCTAGATTGTGTTACTTGACCATTCAAAACTTTTATTTACGGATGAGATTGTTTTAAATCAAAAAGTGCCACATTTTTCATGGATTCATTATCTGTGGAACACATTGTTAAGTCTGCTTGATTAGAAGTTGAAAGCCTACAGGAAAAAAAAATCTCTATAGAAATCAACAGTGAGGAGAATCAATACTAATGCGCCTAAATTTACTTGAACAGATTTCTAGAGCAGAAGTAAAAACACACGTCTGACAGGGCTTTCTCCTCCTAAATTCCCACTGAATCTACACTCCCCTTCTAAAAATTGTGCTTTAGAAGAAACAGATTTTGAGATTGCACAAAGGACTGGGAATTCACTCTTTTCTGTCCTATTGAGAGTAGCAAGGGAACAACTTAATTAGATTATTATTTATCTATAAACATTTAACTCTGAGCCAAACTGCAATTATTTCCAAATTTCATTCTCTCCCTAAATGTTTCAAACTCTTTTCACTATATAAGATGGAGAACACCAAGCTGGGGGGTGTACAGGGATAATACAGGCTTCGAAATTGTGTGTATGTGCCTGAATCATATAACTGTTACTCAACTCTTTTATTTTAATCCTGGTGTGTCCAACCTGAGGCATATGTGTCCCTGGATGCCTAGTAATGCCACCCACAAGACTGTAAACATTTAACTTTATTTATACATAGATATACGTTAACTATACTATATGTTTTACACTAGGCTCAAGGTTGACTCAGCCTTCCATCCTTCCTAGGTAGGTAAAATGAGAACCCGGATTGTGGGGGCAATATTCTGAGGTATATTGGATTAATATACTGATGTAAGAGTATTGCTTATAAGCTGTA
>JANHFL010006742.1:181880-194442 GCA_032468155.1 Oxyrhabdium leporinum | reverse complement strand
GGGAGGGAGGGAGGGAGGGAGGGAGGGAGAGAGAGAGAGGGAGAGAGAGAATTGAGTTTTCAATGAGCTGGTGGTCAGCATATATCCTCATGCAATGACTATTGTGCCTGAACCATGAGATGGGTGGCAAATAAATTTGATAAACAAACAGATAAATAAGTACATATTCCTCTATACTGAGAGCAATCTGCCTTTTGAGAAATATTCCTCTGTCCTCCAGAATGAGCACCCCAAGAGATATGATTGTCTCCCCCTCTGGTGGCATTCTGGAGGACCTTAAGGACCTGGCCAGTCTCCCCAGCTTTAACTAGGGCAACTGGAGTCATTTCTAAGGTTTATGCATGTTGCTGTTGGCTGCAATTACCATCTTGTTCATTTTTTATTGGGATTATATATTGTTATTTGTCTTTATTCTGTTCGCCACCCATAGCTGAACTGAGTTGGGCAGTGTCCAAGTCAAGTAAATCACCATCCTCATTACCATCATCATCTACATGCCACAAAGTGTAACTAACTTATAATGTAAACTCAAGACAAACTATAAAAATTTGAACACTGGAAAAGTATTTCATTTTTTGTCTGCATGAAAAGAAACCCCACACAGGTTTTAAACACACAGGCAAAACTTGACATAGGAAAAATTGATCTTTTTTTTTTCTTAAATTGAGAGAAAGATGCTTAAAGTTATGTATCTGGAATTAAGACTGAATGACTAATCTGAATCTAAGTATAGAATAAGTGAATTGTTATTTGTATTTCATATGTTTTGACTGGAAGTATGATCATGCTTTTTGATATACAAGATATGTACGTTGTTCATCAGTATAAGTAATTTTTGTGTCTGTAGTGAGATTAAAACATTTACTTGCTTTCTACATATGAGGCATTTCTTAAGATACATATACATAATTGAAATACTTCAGTAACACCAAAAGCTTCTAAAAATTGAGTCCTTTGGACTCATGAGTCCAAGTGTTGTTTTGAGTTTTCACAAACTCATAAAAAATAGTGTCTACTTGAAACGTATTCTCACCGGTATGGATACAAATTATTTTTACTTAAAATTCCCAATCTCAATATATACTTTTTTGCATGCACACAATTTCTACCGTAGACTTTCTTAAGCAACTCTGTGTGCACATTCAAGTTTTTTTGTGGTTTCTCTGTGCTGACAGGATATTCCTGGAATAGTAATCTCAACACACCCAGAAAGCATGACAGTGAGGAAGGCTGTGGTTAAGAGATCACTGAACACAAGAATGCCATGAGTAGGGAAGATCATACAGGTACATACATACATACAAATATGGATTAAAAAGGCAGATTCAGGGAATAGCAGCTAGACAAATGTGTGTGGAAAGGGAAAAACCTAATTTCCTTTGCATGACATCGTCTCCATCTAAATGCCAAGCAACTTCTTTGAAATCAGTATCAAAATGTCAGGAAATCCTTTTCTAAATGGAGCTAGCACAGAGTTCTAATCATTTATGAATTATTGCCCTTGCTCTGTCAGTGAATTTCACTTACCTTTAGCTATGTCCATTGCCCAGGTCATTATATGATCCATATCCATTTCTTCACTTCTATTGCTATTAATATAGTCATACAATGACCCAGCAGAAGCATATTCTGTTACAAAAGAGCAAAAATACACTTAAATTGGCACATACATGGATGCACAATAATTAGCCATCTTTTATTTTAAAAATTAGCAAATTTGATATTACCTACAATATCAAGTTGCAAGAACAATTAGTCTGAACAACGTATCAACCAAATACATTAACTTTAAGAAAGTACAATATGATTGATGAATGAAAGCTTGTGAGGATTGGAAAGTCAATATTGACTCTTGCTGTGTCACTTTCATTGGTCGCCTTGTAGGAGGGATTTGCCACTGACAACTTCTGGACTGTTGTTGTTTTCTTTCCAGTCTAACCTTAGAGAAAATGACAGACTCAAAGTCATCCAGCTGGCTTCAGTGTCTAAAGGAAGTCTAGAAACCTGGGTCTATCCACTCCTAGTCCAGCGCCTCAATTATTACACCATACTGGTTCTCAAATATTAGGCAAATTATTTTAATACAGAGATAATAAATATGAGAATAAAAATACAAAAATTAATAAGATTTTTTTTTTATTCTGATGGGATTGATCTATAGAATTTTAAAATAATATATTTATATAAATACATAAATGAAATAACATTTAAATATATATTAAATAAACACATCGATACATATACCTCATTAAACAGCAAAAGAACTAGCCAGCAAAAATTAAGAGACTGCATAATCTCTCCCTAACATTATGAAATGGATATAAAGATGACTACACATATTTCTCATGGGTTACAAAATGCAAATAATCAGTCCTGACATTCTAGGATCAGATTATGTGTACCATGAAAATAATACCAATCCCATTAAATGTAAAGAAATTCATAAATAAATTTGATGAAACTAATCTAAATCTTAATTATGCAGCTTATAGTTTTGCCCTGCACGCTATTAAAAGATGGGTGGCACGAATCATTAAATATAGACACTATTCTTGATAACTCTGGGAACAACAACCACAGATTACATCATCCCCATTTGCATGCATGTACCAGTTTGGTCTAGTGGTTAAGGCACCGAAAAGGGGAGACTGTAAATTCAAGTCCCACTTTAGGCATGAAAGCCAGCTGGGTGACTTTGAGCCAGGCTCTGTCTCAGCCCAACCCACCTCACAGGATTGTTGTTGCGGGAAAAATAGGAGAAGGAAGGAGTATTAGGCCTTGAATTATTTATAAAAAATAATAAAGCTGGGTTACAAATAAATAATAAAAATAAAAAGAATCTTTTTTTTTTCCATGGGAGAGACAAACCTAAAAGTGTAGCACAGGAAAAAAAAGCTTTTAGTAGAACAAAATGATATTAGCAAAAATATCTTGCATTAACCTCTATATTAGTTAAATCTATTACAACTAAAATATATCAAATGAACAAACACAAGACAAAAACTTTTCAGTGTGACAAAAGGATGGCATGAAGCACATCCCTGAACATTAACCCGTATTAACTACTGTTTATTTCATTTCATTTTATGAAAGTGTACTTTCATTTACACTTGATCCAAAACTCACCCATTTGGCCCGGGGGGGGGGGGGGGATCCTTAGCTAGAAGAAATTTGCATCTGCTTTAAATTTACTGACCTTAGCAAATCCTTCAGGTTATTAAATAAGACGGAGGCCTTGGAAATACTATGTTTCTTCAAGATAGACAGACAGCCTTCAAGTCAATCTTGACTCTTGGCAACTGCCTTAGCAAAATTTTCAAAGTGGTTTACCATAATCTTTCCCCAGGTCGGAGAGAGGCAAGGTCCCCACAAGCTAACTTCATGCCAAAGGCAGGACTAGAACTCCCACTCTCCTGGTTTCTAGCCTGGTGCCTGGTGCCTTAGCCACTACACCAAAACAGCTCTTACGTTACATAGCTCATTTGGAAATAGAAATTCTAGCCAGGCAAGCATTTAGAATGCAACAATAAGCACATTTAAATATGTGAAATATATGAATATCTCAACACACAGAGATACATGATCTGAAACAGAATCTTACATAGAATATACAGTATATGTTGCGTTGTTGTGTCCAAGCAATACCAATCACTGGTACTTTCTAATCAGAGAAGACTAGCAGAATCAGGAATGGGAGGATGCATGCCAGAAGAAGAAAAAGAAGACTTAAATATTTTTGCCTCCCACCAACATTATTGTTTAATCAAAAACAGAGTTTCTAGCTGCTTCATAAAGGCTAAAGTATATGGAGGTTGGGAGAGATCAGGTTTTTTATGGTTCCCACAGTAGGAAAGGTGATAGGCTCAGGTCAATTTGTAAGTCTAGGCTGTTGACAGAAGAAGTAAGATTGAAATATGTTTTCAGTTCATGAAAATAGCTCACTTGGCCATATCTCTAATGGGCTTATAGAGGCATACCTCCCCCGCCCGCAAAAGAGGGGGGGGTTATAGCAGATCTTTCTTGGTTCTGTAAGTATGCCTCACAGCCAATTGAAACCTAACCTGTAGGATTTGCCCCCAAATTGTCTGTCAGTAGAATATAATGGCAAAATTGCTGTTTCTTATATCACTCTTATTTTCTCCCATCTTGACAGAAGACTACATAGGCATAATCTACATATCGTTCTCTGTCCATTTGCAAAAATTCCTGTACCATTTAACCAAAGCAAATATCATTCCTGAAATGTGCAATGTGGTTTCACAGAAAACACTCCAGACCTTACAATTAAATAATACTTGCAGGAGTAAAGGAATTCTTTTTTCCAAATTACATTAACATATCGTTCAACTTGAAAAGAAAGGAATGTTATTTAAAACAAAAAACAAAAAACAAGTATATAGCCAACTACTGAAAAAAATCCAGAGCTTCAGAAACATTACCCACATATCACAAAAGCAGGAAGATCTGTAGTTTACCTGTAACTATGCCATAGTTTGGGGGTTCAATAACGGCACCATAAAACTGAATGATATTTCTGTGGCTCAACACGCTGAGTATTTCTGCCTGTTCAAAATGAACAAAAACACCAGATGTGAATACAAAACGACATAATTCTATAATTAACACAAAACCTCTGAATCATTATCTGTATCAATAGTTGTGCTCAAGGTAGCTAGCAAGAACAGAAATTCAGAAATCACCATTAAACCTACAGATTATACAGACTAACATTTGTCTAATTAAAGCAATTAAAGCATATTTAAAAACAAATATACAAAAAAAGAGCTGATGGGTTAAAAACAAATGTTAAAACAGGGAAACAAATAACACCTAACAATTCATCAAAACTCACCTTGACAGACAAACCGGTTTAGAGCTTCCTTATCAAAACCCTGCTAAAATAAACATGTTTATATTCGCTGACACAATTATAATTATTATTATTTGAAAAGTGCACAACATTTGGCACTTCTGAAAGAGCAATTCGTGAAGATCTGAAAGTTTGGAAGATTTATATGGGAGAATGAGATTTTTGTTTATTCAGCCTAGTTTGAAATCCTATACAAGTTTAAAGAAACACACTACATTAAGTTGTTTAAAATGGAGGACATGTGCTCTCTGGAACTTTTCCTTTGGCATTAACTGAAGTTTCTGAACATACTTCTAAGACTGGCCAAGTATAAGATGTTAATCAAAAGTTGGAATGGAGGCCTGGGTAAAAAATGTCCTGAAGTAGATTCACATCTATCTTTAACCACAGAAACCTAGGTTCCTCCTAAGGCATCACCATATATAGTAAAGATAAAGGTTTCCCCTGTCCAGCCATGTCTGACTCTAGGTACGGTGCTCATCTCTGTTCCTTGGCCAAGGGAGCCAGTGTTGTTCAAAGACACTTTTCGCTGTCGTGTGGCCACCATGACTATACGCCAAAGTGGCACGGAATGCTGTTACCTTCCCACCAAAGTGGTACCTATTAATCTACTTGCACTTGCAATCATTTGACCTGCTAGGTGGGCAGGAAATGTAGCTCACCCTGTCGTGAGATGCTCAGGTCTCAAACCCAGACTGTCAGCTTTCTAGCTGACAAGCTCAGCATCTTTTACCGCTGAGCAGCGATCTAATAATAGCAGAAGGGGATTGCCATATAAGCCACACATTTCCTAGAGGAATGCTAGGATATAAATCTAAAAAATAATTAGATTATAAATAATGAAGACATATAGATATATGATTAGATATTTTCAAATGTGCTCCTGGCTACCAATAAAATGTTGACAAGACAGCCAATTGAGGGAGATGGAGCCTTGCTCACAAAACAGCTTTTATGCTGAAGTATGTTCAGGCAAAGAAATCACATAGATAAATGCAATGTTTCTCGCTTGTGATAACACTTTTTTTTGGTTGTCACAATCATTGAAAATGAAGCTACAGCACACTGCAAGTTCACCAATCCATACTATTTGCTTCTTTTTGTACCTGAAGACAATCAAGATACAAGGTAGAAGCCTCTGCTTATTAGAGATTGTCTTCAATCTTTCAAAGGTATCTGTGAGAAGAGTCCCCTTTGATAAAGGATAGGAATGTCACACATCAGTGCTTTCTAATTTAGCAGTTCTAGAACAGTTGCACCCCAAATTTAGAAATTATTAACATTAGAACTATCAGAGATATAGGCTCCATTTTATCAATTAAACATCAGAGGCGAGGTTGGCCCCAACCCTGTTGGTCTTCTGGAATGACCTCATAATTTGATTTTGTCATCAAGGTCTGGAGATCCCATGAAAGAATAGAACCCATTAAATGACTGGTATAATTTTGATTGCATTCTTCTGTCTTATGGCTGAAGAAACAAAGAATGGATTCATCCCAGAACAGTTAATGGAAAGGCCTGGAACTGCAGCCAAATAAGAAAATAAGGCTTATCACAATTTTAGGTTTCTAAGATTTCTCCATTTTTCTTCCAATGGATGTCCTCACATGTCTTTTTAAAAAGGAAAAATACAACAACCAGAAAGTTCATTCACAGAACAGTTAGTCCCTCTAACCTTGTCCTATTTCCCATGAATATACTGACAGATAACTCTCTCACCCTTTTGTTGATCATAAACATAACTTCCATCACTGGCTACAATCAAACAAGGATAGGACAAGCTATTTTACATAACTACTTTCTGGTTCTCTAAGACACAGAAATATTTAACTTTTGTTGCTTATTATCACTGTCAATAAAGCTGGAGGAATCCATTGTAGACGGAATGGCTTTAATGTGAAGTAAAGCCTGAGGACAGGAGGAAAAAAGGAAGAGTGATATGATTAGGGAAAGTTTTACATGAAATGGCTAATCCTAGAATGCTTGGGAGAAAACTTTGTTAAATTGTTAGAAATATTTAGCTAGGGGTCCAAAGGTCACTGTGACTGTCTCAAGTAAACTAATTTTCAAGTAGGTTCCAAAAAAGAAAATTGAATGAGTCAGGAACTGAGTATATTGGAATGCTCAGTTTTTATTTATGTATTTATTTTTACGAAGTTGATTCATTGAGAAAAACTTTTGTCACTATTTCAAAATCTTACCTTGATGGAAATCCCTTTTTTCTGTCAAACACAGCAGGTTATGAATGACACAAGATCCATTCAAAGGCAAAAGAACAGTATGTTCTAACATGATTTCAAGAACATTCAAAGAAAAGGTTTAATTTAAATCCCAAATCCATAGCTGAATAAAAATTTCATTGGGACCAACCACCGAATAAAAGCTTCACTGGTTGGCCCCAATAAAGATATGACCAGTTATGGATTTTTCTTAAAAATCAACCTGTTAACAATTTATTTCTAATGTTTGCTTATCTATTTGTCACAACAGGGGGTGCATTTTCTCCAGGTTGAGATTAATTCTCAAGATCATATATAGAAAATATATTCCATTTGCTATCAGATCAACTAATTCACACCATATTTAAGAAATCAGCTAAATTTCCCAGCATGAGGTACTCTTTCATGAGGCAAAATTACAGGGCTAGATGTGCTTAACTACTGTAGCATTCTGCGTTGCAGAACATCACCAAATGATTACTAATATTTATCACTATTTCATGAGTGTTCATTAGTGTTATCATGGAAAGAATATTTACCGTGTCTTATTATAGGAATAATAAAAGACACATTAATCAAGTGCTCCATTACCAAAGTAATAACCCAACCTCCCACAAGAAAAGCTGTGTAAGAACATAACTCAGACAAGCACAAATGCACAGTAGCAATCCAGAACATTAAAAAAAGGAAACAGACTGCCTACACAACAGCTGCCAACAAAATGGGCACCCTCTCAACTTTATCAAAAAATGCCTGACCATTCAATGCACTACAGCACAGCCAATACAAGCTATAAAAACGAAAGAGCTACCATGCATCAGAAACATCACAAAAACAACCAACAGACTATTACAACCACATGATATCACTGTAGCGTGCAAACCAACTAAAAACCTGCAAAACACCCTAAGTAAACCAAAATAACTAATAGCCCAAGAAGAAAAAACAGTAGTCATCTACAACATACAGTGTAAGGATGATAACAGCTACTATGTAGGACCATCAAGCAGAACACTCGCAAGAGCACATCCATGAACACAGTAGGAAGGCACAGTGAAAACACCTCAATCTCACAGCATGTTGACAGACTTAACCATAGTTTAAACTGGGCAACTGTGAGCATCCTAGACCAAGCCAAATCCAAAAACACTAGAGAATTCATGGCAATCTGGCACTCAGACACATCAGCCATCAATAGACCTGTAGAGATAAACCACACTTATATGCCATTCAAAAGAGGCAATAAAAAATTAAGAAGGAAATAACAAAAAAACAATCCAGAACACATCCTCTTCAGTAGCCTATACCCAGAGAAGCAGGGATTAATAGCAGACAAACAACCAAGGAGAAAACAAGATTCTAATCAAACAACTACCAAGGAGATAAATAATCAAGCTGACAAACAATCAGTCAGAAAACAATACCCTTCAAGGATTATCAAGGACGAAACCACACTTCACTAACACTAGCAGGGCCAGCTATTGTATACAGCATAAACAGGGAGCAAGCCCCACACCCACCAGAACTGAACGTCTTACCTAATCGGGTAATGGAGCAAACAACCAAGCTCAGAGAGCACCAAGGACTCCTCAGTATTATAGGAATAGCAATATTGTTTACAAAGGACTGCCGGCAGATAAAGAAAAATCGCCCAAGTGTTCTACAGTATTTTAAAGTTCTACTAAAGTAAAATCCCAGGAAACACAACAGCTGTTCTCCTGCAATGTTTTAGAAAAAGCACTTCTTCTTTTAGTTTGTATTGCATAATACAGATCAACCAGACAAACGCTAACAAAGGAACATGTAATTCCTATACAGTAATTGTTAGTTTATGTCCAACATCCTAACACCCAGCCATCCACCCCCTTTGTATCTAAAACAATGTTTCCTTCAAGTCATGCTTCAGGGTGACTTAATGAACAAATTCATGTTAGTTTCTGACAACAGTTAATGAAAGGGCTTGCTCATTCCTTCTTCCATGATGTTTTCATATTCCCAGACTAACTAAAGCCCAGACTAACTAAAGCCCTAACTAAACTAACTAAAGCCCTGGTATTTTCAGATGGTCTCCTACTCAAGTATCAAACAGGCCCATCCCATGTTAGTTCAGAGGTGGTCAACCTGAAGCAAGGTGATTTTGCAAAATGATTTTGCAGACATGACCACGGAACGTCTTTAGCAGTAATTTGAAAGTAATTTGTCAATGTTTAAGGGTTTTTGTTTTTTGTTTTGTTTTAAATCCCATTCTCATCTACAACCGTGGAATCTATTACTTGTTCTTTAAAAAAATACATAGACCACTAATACATTCGGGGGGTTGGGGGGGGTTAAGTATATACAGATTTTCCCCGTATTATATAGCCTAGGTACACAGTGGGATCTTGCATGTGTATGAAATGTATTACCCAGAAGGATTATGAAAAGAGAATTAAGAGGTTGAAAAATCAGTGTTTGATTACACAACTGATTCAGCTTACTACAACTTTTGCATGCTCTGTGGAAAACAGATGGTGCAATGATTTAGATCCATTCTACATATCTTGGTCTGAGATTTATATTTCTGGTAGAGACTTATAGATCCTGTGGCATGTGGGTTTTAGCTATAGTTTTGGACAGAATGCTCTCTATTAGTAAAATACTACTGACAATCATTTGGGCTTCTTTCAGATTTTCTCTTCCACAAGGGCTACCTTACTGGTAAAACTTTTACCAATAGCATGAACTGTTGGTGCACGTATAATTTATCTTAATTCTGTGAGTGTACCGTCCTCTCATTCTTTGACACAATGCAATGTATTCATGACTTTAGGTCCTTAGTACATGGTCACGTGCAAAATATTTGCAGGTTTCATTAGCAAGGGATTGAACAATTCATTACAACATTCTGATATCTGATATTTTTATTTCATTGAAATACATGTAGCAACATAATAATGGGAAAATATAATTACTAAATACATATTTAGTGTAATGCAATATTAACAATCACCTCTGAATTAAAAGTATAATTTATGTAAAACATGAGAAAATGCAAATATATCTTGAAATATGTATCACAGACAAACTCAGAAGTCTTATTTTATTTTGTCAAACAGCAACTATCAAGAAACATGGCTGCAAATCAGGTGAGAATTTACCTATCAAATATTTTACAATAATTATTTTTGACAATCCATGCATAAAGGGTCAATCAATCATTCCTGACAATGATAAACTCTCACTAGCAAGGAATTTTAAGAAGCACTGGTAGCTCAAGTAGTAGGGGTTCAAATTGTATGAACTGCTCAAAATATTCTAAGGTAAATCAAGATCTGCTGGTAGTTACATACTACGGTTTACAATCACAGGCCTTTTTGGAGATAATACTATCAGATTTGTGAGATTAATGTCACCTTACAATAAAGTAGAATTAGCTCATCTGGTTGCATTTCCTGTCTGGTCTACCTCATAAGGCTAGCATGAATCATGCAAGTCTCAAATTAGTTATCCCCTCCCCTTTACAGCCAAAAAACTAAGGAAGATCTCTGTTGAGCCTCTTGCCCTACCCACATTTCTGCTGTGGGCTAAGCTGCCTTTTATCTGACTGTTCCCTTGATTGTGGTCATTCCCATGCACCATTACATGCATGCCCATTACTTCTAAAACTTACAGATGTCAAATCCAGAGACAACCATCAGGAAGAGAAGATAAGAGAAGAGGTAGAAGTGTTTTCCCTAGTTTCCCTTCAGCACAGAGTTCATCTGAATATATATTTATTAATTTATCTTAAGTCAATCCAAGTAAACGGTCATATTTCACAGATAACTATGTAGATACATAACACATTCTGTCCCCTACCTTGCATATGTTTCTGATAACATGTTCAGATATATCAACACCATTGTTTGCATCTTTAGACTGATTTAATCCACGTGAAAAATTAAATTGCAACATGAGGAATATCACAGAATATCACATACGTTCAAATTCTATTTCCATACAGCTTCATAAGTTGTTATTGCGCAAAAAATGATGTCGAACTTGAAGAATTAAATCCTTTACATGATCGTTGGGAAAGCCCATTGAACCCAATGAGCTTCATACTCCAGCTAAATGGAAAGAGGATTGCAGAACAGATAAGATATGTACAGTCTCATATCAGTATTGTTTTAAGAAGAAAAAATATTTTTACTGACCATTCTTACTGAAGTTTGAAAAAAATGTAGCAGACAGTGTAATCAGCTACTGTAAAATTTGAAAAAATGGATAGAATAGCAATGGAGCAAATTAAAAAATAAGGATACAACGAATACATCAGTTTTAATCAGGATGGTAGTTTTTATAATTTTATTTTAGAGTATGATTTTCAAAACTGTTCTGATCGTTTGGTGTTCTTTCCCAAGGTATTTTTCATGTACAGAAAAAAGAATGTCTATGAATTTTTTAAAAAGGACCAATTGCTTCTTTTTTACCCTGGAAAAAATATATCAATTTTCTCCTTCTCTAAAGAGCAGTGAAAATAACAAATGTTATTTCACAGAATTCCCTATTATCAAATCAAGCCAAAAGGAGGGAAACTTTACTGAAAAGCTGACAAAGAGCTTAAGCCCCTCTCTCTACAGCTCATTTCAAAGAGATATTTGGAAATAACGCGAAGTGCTGAAATGTTTAAAAGGCACGGGACAGAAATAGATCATCTGAATCTGATTGTGGTCCAAATCTAACCAACTGTTAAGCCGAGCATTAAGAATGTAGGTACACTTCTGCCTAATAAAATTGAATCAAACACTTTGCATCCAAGTCTCCATGTGAGCTTTTATGCAAACTTCTAAAGTGCAAAGAATCCTGGGGCGGAAAAGCTATTCTGAGAGCTTTCACATAGTTCATATAATTAGGGAAACCACTTCCTTTGATTGTAAGTGTTCAAAACAGCTGAATTTCTTCTGTCGAAAGAACTGTGATTTGGGTCACCTCTTTTACTTCCTCTTTCAAGTTTTCCAGGAGAAGAAGTAAGTGGCTGTGGAGCACATTAGTGAGCAAAATATATATATATATCAGTTTTTGTTTTAAAGATTGAACGTGGGCTATTCAAAAGATCACTCGTCTGAGAGCTACCTTTTTCCCCCATCCTTAGGCTCCTTCCTTTTACCCTGACGGTCTCTTTTGCACCACGAGTGAACGTAGTTCAAAATGCCAATTTAAGGGCAAAAGAAACCTAGTTTATGATTCATAAAGAATGGAATTGTATTTTTGCTTTGTACTTTTGGGGATGAATGTATAATTGGAAAGGGGCTCCTTCCTTTTAACGGCAATGCAGTGCCCTCTCTACCCTGACGTCTTTTAGCAGTTCTAAACATTGATTGAGCTGAAAAAGAAGAAGAAAAAAATCCAGATCTGTAAAAGATGATAAAGAATATTAGCCTTGCCTTTGAGAATAGCTCTCTCTCTCTCTCTCTCTCTCTCTCTCTCTCTCTCTCTCTCTCTCTCTCTCTCT